>BLKR01012899.1:0-15267 GCA_011170035.1 Teleogryllus occipitalis | reverse complement strand
GAGCGGGGCTGGAGCGGGGCTGGAGCGGGGCTGGAGCGGGGCTGGAGCGGGGCTGGAGCGGGGCGGGAGCGGGGCGGGAGCGGGGCGGGAGCGGGGCGGGAGCGGGGCGGGAGCGGGGCGGGAGCGGGGCGGGAGCGGGGCGGGAGCGGGGCGGGAGCGGGGCGGGAGCGGGGCGGGAGCGGGGCGGGAGCGGGGCGGGAGCGGGGCGGGCGCGGGGTGGGAGCGGGGCGGGCACGGGGCGGGAGCGGGTCTGGAGCGTGACGGGAGCGGGACGGGAGCGGGATGAGAGAGGGGTGAGAGCAGGGCGGTGGAACGGCACAGGAGTGAAGGGGTGGGGTGACCGACTTGGAGGCAGTTCTCTACCTGGCCCTCCCCGCTCCGCCCCGCTCCGTTGTGGCCTCTGCCACCGCCCCGACCGCCGAGACTCTCCCGACCTTCCCAATGGCCTAACGGCGCCTCTGGTTGTTCGCGGTCAGTTTCTTTATCGAGCCGCTGCTTCTCTTAATCCTTTTTGCCTCAAATGGGTTTCCTCCCGTGTGCACTGGCGCGGGTGGGTCCAGATTTTCAGAGTGCGGTGAAAGAAACGGTTTTCTCGAGGTAGCGGAAGGAGATTATTGTTCAAGTGTATAAAAGAAAGCCCGCCTGATGTATCAATCCATCATTGACCTCACTTGCCTATGCTGTTTTACAATAGCTAATGTTAATATAAAAGAATATACAGGTAGTGTTAATTTACATACCATTTATAGCTGGGGTCACAACTATTCTTTCCCTATTATTGTGATTTAGTTTGTTTCCTTCCGAGAGAATGTTTTTCTAATTGCCTCTTTTACGATTCCTTTAATTCATCTAATAATACAGCTCTTCCGTGTTTCCTTTTGGATGTTTCCCTCTTCACGATTCGATTGTCTTACTACTAATAAAAACCTCAATAACTATCACAATGTTATACACACATCATAACATGATTTATTGCAATTAAGTGAAAGATGGACTCCTTTAATAAAATTTTCTTTGCGCGATGAATTGACAAATCGTATTGCTTATTCCAGCGATGTTAGTATGTTTACGAGGAAGAAGTAGACGAACAAGTAGCAGAGGAAGAAGTAAAAAAAGAACCAGTAGTGCTAGAGAATGGCACAGACTTTCACAAGACATAATTTCTTTCGCCTGGGCTAGATTTTTGGTTTTCCACCATCCTCTTCCCAGCGACTATCTACAGCTGCCAATAATATATTTCATCACATTTTCTCAATTCTTCGGTCCCTTAATGAGAAAACCTCATCAAATATGGCAATTTTTATTGAAAATTTGCAGCCGTTTTATGAGAAAATATCTTTTGAGAACTTTCTGAAAATGTGGAATTTTGGGCTCATTTTCATCAGACATAATTAGAAGCACGTTTTAACAAATTCAATAATGTATAAAAATTGCCATTAATGTAAATACTAACAACGTGAGAGAAATTAACGACGTCAAAAAATTACTTGTGTAGTTTTTTTAAAAAAAATAATAAAGAGCAGAGCAAAAACACGTTTATGTCATTTTATTTCATTTATAACACTATCGCACCACAAGTTAAAAAAATAGGAGCCGATTATTGAGAATTTATTGTTTTTGTTCTTTTTAATAGTGTATATATTCCATATTGTGAAAAAAAATAGAAAAAATCAAAAACACATTACATGACCTAAATGAGAAAACCAAAAATGGAGAAAAAATTTCATTTGAATGAACAATATCTCTCTTAATTTTTTTTTTGTTTTGGTTATTTAAGGTCGCATCAACATCTAAGGTCATTAGCGACCACTATTGCTGTTAACGGTATGGTAACTATGTGGATGAAACGATATGGTGATTGATGATAAGGGATGAAAGGACGAACACAAATACAACCATGCCCGAGGCGGGACTCGAACCCGCGACCCCTCGGTCCGAGATCACTATGACACTACTGCCTTAGCGATCTCGGCCACCGGGCCGGCTCTCTTAAATTTTGTAGTTGTAGAAAGATGCCAAAACATTTTAAACTTTCGCAATTTTTGCAAATTCAGGTTAAACTGTGAAAATCGGACCTATTGCTCCTTTACAAGCGTATTTCTCTCTGTTCTTAAGAAAAAATCAAGAAAATATTTGGAGCCGTTTTTGAGAAAATTTTGAAAATGCCAAAGGCTTAATGTAAAAAAAACTCGCAAAATTAAAGAATGCTTTAAGATCGCAGAGATTCGAATCGGGCCAGATTGACCGGCAACTATTCATTTTGGAAAACATCCTAAGAGTAGTTTCGATATTAAAATTCACTGACAAACGGATGGACGGACTGACGGACGGACGTTTTGAAAAGAAACAATTTTTTCGGTATCAGGGAACCGGAAAACGTGTATTTCCGTTGATCTCTACAAATTGATTTTCCGCAGCATTACATAACTTAAAACTACCACTATGAATCTGTATATACGTACGTATACAAGAAAGTAACTAGTGTTGTTATAGAATGGCACAGACTTTCTCGTAGTATATTTAATATGGGACAGCCAATATTTTTATTGGCTAGCCCTCCAAACATTCTTTTGACCTTTATTTCTTAATTACCCTTTACTAAGTCATATATAAAATTTGTACATTTAGAAAATCAAATATTTAAAAAAAAAAGTTTAATACAACCTTGGTACACATTCCTTAAAAACATTATCATTTTATATTTATTTTCTTGACTACCCCAACTGTCTTTAACTACTTCTTCACTTAGTGAATTATAAACAGGAAAATTGTATAAAATATATATAAATATATAAATTTTTAGAATTCAAAAATATTAGAACTTTCTTATTCTGATTTCATATCAAGTATATAATCCTATTATTAAAAAGCTATCTATTTTAAACCTTTTATGACTTACATTCTTTTCCAGTTCCCCCCCCCTCCACCACTATTGGGTGGGCTTCTACTTCCCACCATTTCACAAGATGGCAGCCACCCTAGTGCTTCATCACTGGATCTTATCCAGTTTCATTTTAAATTCTTAGGTGTTATCCACGTTGCTTGGACAGTAAGTTATTTTATGTTGTTCATTATTTTTCAAAATCTATTATTGTATTATTCATTCACTTTTGTCTGTTTTATTCTTTACACCACTGTTCCTCTTTATGTTAATCATTCAATTTTCCCTTTGTTAGAGACCCACTGAGGATGGGAAAATATTGTTCCCGAAACCGTTACTTCTGGGCAAAAAATAAATACATACTGTTTATTTTTTACTATTGTGGTTTGATTATCCCCATATCTATAACATGGATTACCATAAGATATCGGCTACCACCACGGAATTTCAACTTATTTTAACAGACAACCGTTCAGTTTTCGAGAAACTTGACATTATTTGAAGCACATGTACTCATAAATACTTTAATGTGAACAAATTACCGCTAATGTAAATATTAACGACATGAGAGAAAGTAAAAAATGTAATTTTTGAAAAAGTAAAATAGAGCAATATAACGTTTACGTAATCTTATAGAGTGTATTTAGCATTATCCCACCAGAAGTTTAACTACAAAATAATTCTTATTCATTTTAACTTCTAGTCTAGAAGCTATGCGTAAATTTTATTTTTTATTTTTCCTCTCAGCGCGACTCTGAGCATAATTTTTACGATGCCTAACTTGCTTCCCGGCCAAAAGCACACTTTTCACGAGAGAGCAGTAGTTGTGTTATAAAACATGACGGACACAGTCCGCAGTCACTCGACACCTGTATTTTTGGTAAAGTTGTTATGAACAATGGAGTTAGGATTTAAAACGCTCTAGTTTGCTGAACGCTTGGGTGAGTTGCACAATGGTTACATCATGCGTGGAAGGTTTTCATCAAACAGCTTTGCAAAACGTGCTCTCGCAGAAACTTAAAATTTTGGAGCTTTAAAATTTAAGGAAAGTTGACAGTACCAGAAGTACGTAAAGGGAAAATGCTATGAAACTATTGAAGTATCAGACAACGATGAATAAATTGGATTCAGGAGCACTGATTCAGATTATTCGACGTTAAAAAGCACACATAATTAAAAATCACACAGATTTTAGTAATAATTAATTACACGGAAGTAAAGAATAATACAGTTGTATGTGAATTTATAATGTAACCTACTTATAGTAGGTTCACGTGGTGTGTTAACTCCCAGGAATAAAATGAGCAGATGGGTTAAAAGTTAGTGAAAAAATTTGTCACATGAAATAAAGAAATTTAAGCATAGGGTAAACCATATGGTTTTAACCTACCAAACCGCAACATGGATGTCTGTAATATCCAAGATTAAATGCCAGTAAACCAAACGTTAGAATAAACAAAATAATTTTTATGTTGTTTATGTAAAAAGGCTCACAGAACGCTTAAATTATATTTATTTTACTTCAACAGTTAAAAGTATGAGTATTTACGAAAGATTACATTTACTGTCTCAGAAGCAAAGCAAGGAGCGTATCTGTATTTGCTCAAAGGACCAAGAAAAACTGGCCCCAAAATAGAACTAGATTTGAACAATGATCCAAAAGCGTAGACAAAATGATTTTTTTTATTGAATTTATTACGTCGTTGTTTATACAACGCGTCTCTTAACCTTCGTTGGGCGTTTAATTCTTAAGTCAACTCTTGTTAATACGTAATAGGGCTCGAATGTTTATGACTTAAAATTATTGAATAATTTTAAATGTAAGCGCTTGACTTATGACTTAAAATATTTAATATTAAAAAGTAGGCGCTTATGACCTAAAGAACATGAAAATATGACAATTAATACAACTTAACTTTTTTCGTTGCTTTTCGAAACCTTCATCTTATCGCTATTTACATAACCAATATATTGAAAATATACTATTAAAATCTAGCACATTCAGTATTCTCCCTTCTTTGGCGACCAATGAAGACATGAAGACTACCTGCTAAAGTTATTTAAAGACGCGGTTGATTTTTGTACAAAAAAGACAGCAGACAACAATTAGTTACAACAACTACAAAATTACAAATAACAATTATATGTGAAAAATATTTTTTGAGAAGACTCAAACAAGTATGCGGAAATGGAATAAAAAAGATAAACAATATGACAAAAGTATGAAAATTCATGGAAAACTACGACCATAGTATCAAATATTAACGGAAAATGACAATAGGGGTTTAAAAAGTGACTGTATATGACACGCGAAAATTGCTTAATTTAAGCCACTGTAGATAAAAATCATATTTTATTTAAATTTTTTATGGAAATATCAAAAGTAATGATATACTATTTTTATTCAGAAGTACTGTCAAATACAACTGCGGACTGTCACTACACCTGGCTTTAAGTTATTTTATTTCAGATTCCTTCAATATCTAGGTATTTAGTGACCACTATTGGACTTAACGTTATGGTAACTATGAAGACGAAACGAAATGGTGATGATAAGGGGTGAAAGGACGAACACAAATACAAGCATGCCCATGCGAGACTCGAACCCCTGACCTTTCGGTCCGAGATCACTACGACACTACTGCCTTAGCAACCTCGGCCAACAGGACGGCTTACTTCTTTCGTTTCCAGTTTATTTGCTTCTTTAATAATTTCTCTTGACCAATAGAAAGATTTTTCTTAATGGGTTCAAAATCATATTACTTTGTAACCACAATTGCTCATGGAGTTTATTTTCATAGTAGTTCCTATAATGTCAGCAAGTTACAACACAGTGTCACATGTTGGCTTTTTACATGTGGCCCGACTGATCGCAGATATAACCCACTGTGTAACGACGGGAAACAGAACTACCCCCGCGCCCCAGGGGGGCTTCAGGGAAGCTCAACGGCTTCACGAGAAACACCCGTAATGGAGGGAGCGAAATTATTTATGCAAGACGATTGGTCACAGGCGAAGAGGATCAAAAGATATACGGTCGTATTTGGAAGATTGTTCGTCTCCATTACGCGCTCTGGGGGAAGATACGATAAATCAAAAGAAGCACTATATTTAAGAACGGCTAGGAGAACCGGGCGATTAAAGATAACGGACGCGTGCCCTATTTGCGAGGCGGCGGTCGCGTCGGCAACAGGGGCTGCGGGTGAGAAACGCATCTCCAAGTAGGGAGGTCTGAAAATAAACTAGAGGTGCTACAGGATGGCACAGACTTTCTCGTAGCAAATTTTCACTTTTTCTAGTTTCCTTGGTGTGGGTTGGCTTGTGGTCTTACCGCATTTTCTGGCCAGCTGCCATCTATCGTCGCCCAAAGTCAATTTTTTTGGACATGGTTTCTTAATAGTAGAACCGTAATATGACTTTAAGTATATTAAAGAAGAGTAAAATCTCGTCCTAAATAGAAATTTTCATTGAAACATTTGAAGACCTTTGGAAAATGACAATTAAAGATTATTTCAAATTCGAAATTTGAAGCTCTTTTCACAGAAATCTATTGAGTTTCCGAAAAAAAATCATTTAAAGTTATTTGAAGCAGAACCACTCACAAATGCATTAATGTATACAAATTGATGGAAATGTGTACATTAACGGCGTGAGACATTTCAAAACATTTACATTTATGTATTTTTGAAAAAAAATAAAAGAATACACCAAAATACACCAGAATAGACCAAACCCTTTCTCATTCAATCCACTCGGGGAACTGAAAAATAATTGTATTCATAATTTAAAATATCCAACACATCTATCTAATGAAGAATATTCACTTCAATGCATGTGGTACTCCCGTAATTAATAGAGTGTTTATTGCGTACGTTTTTGATGCATTTTAATATTAGCAAAAAAAGGTGAAAGCAGAATGAATTACAAATTGCACAAGATTAACGTGACTATTCCATCCGTGAAATTAACAAAATAGCATTGAATTATTTATTGATAGATTGATTTTTTCGTGTTTCCGGGCGCGTCAACTACTGTGGTCATTAGTCCCGTTAGTGTAGTCCATGTTTTTTCTCGGGAGATGGCGGTGATCTTCCCCCGTTGGATGGCGAGATCCGGCGCCGACCTACCGTCGGCTACTGGGGTTTCCCCCTAACCAAGACTCCCACCAGCGTGGCACCGCTCCAGCCGGGACAAGCTCTAAGCTCCCGACCGGTCTCTCGGAATATGTGGTAGTGTAGTGCATGTTAGTGTAAGTGTGTGTGTGTAAGGTGAGAGGATAGGACAGGACAAGGAAGAGGAAGGAAAGATCGCGCGCGGTCCATGGCCCGTTTGTTAAGGTACTGCTCCGGCATTCGCCTGGTGTTGATCGAAGAAACCACGGAAAACTACTGATCAGAGCAGCCGGCCGGTAGAATTCTCCTCCAGACAGCGACTGAATTCGACCTAGCTGAAAAGCTAGTGTCGAAAATCCTGCCGCCATCAGGACTCGAACCTAGGACCTCCCGGTCAGAGGCGCTGCAGTGACATCAATAGATGCACTGAGCTACCGCTCCCGGTTTGAACTATTTACCTGGAATACACCAGATGCACAAGATTCTGAAACACCTCTATCCTAATAAAATTTCAATTTTTTTCTTACCTGCTGAATATCAATCGTATGAATTCCTGTCAATCCTAGGAAGCACTGTATAAATTTCGAGTGCGAACACAATACAATTATTATTTAACGTATTTTGAAACGTTTTGGTCGTAATTTCTCTCGTGGAATAATCTAAAAAAAACACTTGTGGATAGGAAATATCAGATAAATGTTAAATGCTTCTTTGCTATCTTTTTTTTGTCACTATGGTTGTCTATATTTTTCTCCTCCTCTACGTCAAATAAGGTGCACTGTCGTTAACATTAAATATAAAATATTATTATTATTATTATTATTATTATTATTATTATTATTATTATTATTATTATTATTATTATTATTATTATTATTATTATTATTATTATTATTAAAGCCATAGCATCCCTATCCAGGGCGAAAGCCACCAACCTTCCGGGCCGACAGTTCACAAAAAAATAACTTACCAGGAGAGCTAAAACTTGGCGAAGTAAATTTTGGTTTTTATTTAACAAATTTACAAATTTCATTAACAAATTTTATATATAAAAAAACAAGATTTACTTCATTATGTAGGGTCCCACTGGGCGACTTCGTGTATAAATTAAGACAGGTAACACACAGGGGACAAATGCTTGTCTCAATTGCTATATCCTCTGTTTTGTTGTTCAATATAAATGATTAACAGTAGAATTTACGCCATGTTTTAGAGATCTGAGAATGAATTTCATTTTATGGTCTATTTTGGAATGTCTCTATTCATCGCAAAAACGCGTAGTATTCAGCGTGGTATTACACTGTTATTTATTGTGATGGGTACAGCTGAACAGTTTGTCATATTTTAGTCTTACTAGTATTCGCAAACCTTCATTGTTGCTCAAACCTGTTATCTTATTAAGAGTATCTCCTAGTTCTTTTTACGATATTGCGAAGATTATTACATCATTTGGAAATCTTAGATTCTTTAATTTTCTTCCATTTATGTTTAGGCCGTATTCGTTTTTGATGTTTCTAAAGCCTGATTCTACTGCACTAATGAAAATATTCGGTGATTACGGATCTCATTGGCGAACACCCCTTTGCAGTCTAAATATTAGTCCTAACTCAGTCTTTAATTTTGCCCGGTTATTTGTATATATTTTACTCAAAACTCTAACATACTTTTTATTGACATTTTGGTTAGTTAATGATTGTGCAAATGCACAATATAAAATGAACTAAATAATAAATAAGTAAATCAATAAGTAAATACATGAGTAAATAATTTGCAGAATGAGACAACCTGGCCAGCCGAAGTCCATAAGAGGAGAGCGGTAGGTTAGAATGGTGCCCTGCAGCAACATAAAATTAATTTTTTTATTTTACGTCAAAAACAGTTAAAAATTGTGTGCGACATGCTATGGGAAGAAATGAATTCTGTGAATGCAGCTGACCAGAACCATACAAAATGAACTTCCAGAAAGTAGCAAGCAAAGTGCTCAAGAACTACAAATAAAATATTCCCGTATAACACTGCAAAAAATTAAAAATTGAAACAAAGTCCATCCTTAAGGTACAGTAACAAAGTACATTTACAGAACATCTTTTTTTACATACAGGGAATACGAAAAAAAATTCTGTTCGATAACGAAATACGTAAATAGCAAATATTTATTGGCAGGTGGCGTCTCCGAAAGTTCGATAATTCGAAAGTTGAATAAATACATTTCGAAACATAGTTCTCATTGTAAATGATGTAGTCTTTCCCGTATTTATGGCGAATATTACACCGTAGAAGACATTTCACAAATATCTTTGACACAGAACACTGACAAAGAAGTAAGACGAACGTATTACATTACGTTCAATATTTTATGTAGTTTTGCTCGCGATTCAAGGAGGATGACGCGGACATAGTTGTGTAATAATAACTAACATATAATTATTGCTGAAGAAGAAAGGGTAAAGAGGAAACGTTTGAGGGTGTGTTCATGGGTCGCACGTTGTGAAGCATCAATCATACTGTAATTAGAGAACTTCGAAATGAATACCGGAATACCTAGAGGAATTATTAGAGGATGGACGAAGAAAAAAAACCTTTTCTTTGTCGTTCTTTTTCCTGTCTTCCTTCTTCCGAAATGGGGTCCTCTGATTTTGAAGTTAAAAAAACTTGGGAAATGGGAATTTTTCAAGTCCCATATTTTACCCTTCTCGAGAAATTATGTGATATGCAAATTTTTTAACCCGGATGGATAGTATTATATGAACATTTTAATTGCTCATACTCTTCAATTAAAGCTTTGGTTGAAGCAATACCCCACATATACATCTCGGACGTAATGTTACCAATATATGTGATACAACTTTCACGTTTCAGACTACATTCAATCAAAGAAATTTTATCAAAGAAATCATTTACAAAATATGAGCTATTACCCTGTCACATTTTCTTTCATAAAAGACTTCTGACAAATATCTTGCACGGTGTAATACCGGTCTGTAGCGAAGGATGAAGAAACCAACGTTAAGAGGAAAAGTAAGAGGCAAAGATGTTATGAAACTGAAAGATGTAAGGGCGGAAAAAATATTTATATGAATGAAATATACAACTGAGATGAATTGTCAGGAACTTTAGACGATTGTATTGAAAGACATGTAACATTTTGCACAGGATTGAAACAAAAAGAACGTTTCATCAGTTCATAAAAACCGTTTGAAATACATGGCATTGAATATGCAAAAATGCCAAAGATATTGGTAGAAGTTTGAAACTTAACTGCGTCATGTGCATTCATAATGCTTCACTTTACCATGCTTCATCATGATTTCCTTTATCAGTACAATTTTCGACAAACTATGCACTGCAGAAATGTGCGTAATTTTTCTTCGATAGCCTAAAGCACTTAAGAGTGACCGTAACGAAACGCTGGCTATTAAAAAATGGGCGATACAATCTCGCACGTAACCTCGAATGCTGCGACCTACGAAATGCTTTACGGCTGCGGAGGAAGACTGTGAGAAAAGAGTAGAGCTCACGGTATGATTTATAGATCACTCAGTAACTTCGAAACTAAACAAATTACAGAGAGAACCTCCTTCAACATTTCCACTCGAGAAACTGCTGTCGATTGCAACCATTTCGACCTTTGCATACCTTCTAGAACCATCCTGTGTATTGAGAGGAAAAAAGAACGCCACATTCACGAAACACTGAAAAGAAAGAGATAAAAATGGCGTAGGCAACAGTAGTGTAGGGGATCTGCCATTGGGAAGCACACACGCAATATATCGAAAGAAAAACTGAGATATTCATTAAAAAAGAAATATATTATAATTAAATTCATGAGATTTTTTAAATTCTATCCTACAGCCAATCTCTCTGACTTGCGTCTGGTGAAAACTGCGTACTTCTTAGCCACAATTGTTTTCAGCTCTTCTAGGACTTGTCCATTATACAAATCTTGTGTTCAAATTCACCTCTGAAAATTCATTAATGTATCATATTTTAAATACTTTTGTTTACGATCTATTGAAGAAATGTAGAGAAATATAAGAAAATAATATGTCAAGTTCAGAGATCAGCCATTTATTGTAAAATTAACATTAAAAAAGTATTTTATGTCGCATTAGCTACAAAAGGTTATTAGCGGCATATACACAATGATATAATTATTTCTGTACATGGAATGTTATGACACTTAGGATGGTAATATTCATATCACATTATTAATCAGTTTATACATTTGTCCTATATATCACTGTATAAGATGATGCCCTTCAAAAAATTGAGAAACCGACGGCATTGTTCCCTGTTCTTTAGTACTCTTGACATGTTGTTATTGACACCTTGTCTCTTCCGGTCAGACTCAAACCTGGGGCCCAGAAATAGATGGTTTATATACATAGAAACATTACACACATTACACATAACAGACGTTTTCCCAGAGATCCCTATGTGATCCCCAGTGATGGGTATGTGTGAGCTTGTTGTGACCTATTCTGCATTTAGTTAACACAACCTGGTCAGCTCTGCAGAGAATAATGTGGCTTAATTATAATCATCATATTCACATATACTTCTTAATTTGCAGCGGGCGTTGTTATTCCATTCCTGTCTGTCCAATTCTTGTAATTTTCTCTTGATGTTGGGGTGATAGTCCTCTGCTATTATGGGAAGGTTACTTCTTTCATCAAGTTATTATTAATCTTTATTATTAATCATTATTATTATTAATCTTTCAACTATTAATAGTTAAATTGTTGGGAAGGGATTCTGAAACTCAAGAAAGCGTGCGCAGATTATTTTCTCCCCCATACGTCACATACAGTTTTTGACTGTTTTGACTAAATAAATAAAAAAAAAGTTGTGACGCTTCTTTTGCGGACCTGTCCGCCAGCTCATTCTCGATGATATCCGCATGAGCCTGGATCCATCCAAAATCTCTTTATCTTTAATGTTCGAGTTCCTTATCATACTAACAATGTCTAAATCTAGCGAATTTTCTGAGGAAAATATATTTCCAATAGCCAACAGAGCCAATTTGCAATCTGTTATTATCAGAAATTTGCGTTCACTGTCTTCGAGAAAGTAGTCTAGTACGGTGATGATGGCGTACAACTCTGGACAAAACTAAGTACTTGCCGGTCACTTTACTTGAGATTACACTTGACGTTACAGCGTCATATCCCACCACGTTGCTATTCTTCGAGCCATCTGTCTATACTTTGTTATAGTTCTGATATTTGGCAATTTCTTCTCCTATTCTGGCTCTCATCTCTTGATTTTGAGTTTTTGACTTCTCAGAATTGTTTCTCAGCTCCTCAGCTTTAAAGTCATGCATAGTCCATTGTGCATAGTCAGTGATACTGATAGGTTTAAGTGGGGAAATGGTTTCTGATATTGTGCTTAGTATTTGTATAGCCCGCACAGTAATTGGTTTTGGTTGTTTCTTTTTGGAGCATAAGAAAAATTAACATTGTTTATCTTATAAAATAATTGAATTACTCATCAAACACACCTGAAAAACACATTAAAGATGTCATGTGAATCAATTAAACAGTCTGGAAATTTGTGGCGTACAATACTATTGGTTCACGCACTCTCGTATTATTTGTAAATGTTGCTTAACATTATAACACTAGTCGAACCCGCAAAACTGTGCCGAATCCGCAAAAAATATTTCTTAGGACTTTGACACAAACTGAAGTTCTTAGGTTCCGCAGACGCCCTCTTAACCCACTGACCTGATCCTTGTGACCCAAGGGTAAGTAACTGCTATAAATGGTCGATATTTACACTTCTGAAAAAAAACCCAACGAAGAACAAACTTGCTACATTTTGAAAAGAGCTTTTCAAATCTCCATTATCAATATTGTACTTTTGCTCATTAATTATTTGGACTTCTTCTTTTGAATGTATTAGTAAAACAGTCATCTCGATTTCTGAGATTCAAACAATTGATTCGCTTCTCGGATTATTGTTTGATTATATCACATTGACAAATTTGCGTCAATTGGAAATTGACATCAGAGCAATGAAGCCATTACATAAATATGAACATAGTGGTTTCATTAATTTACTTTTCAAAGGATAATTTTGTCATAACGCATTTTAAAAATTATTTTATGACATGCTTTAATTATTGATTTACATCTGCACGTCCTTAAAACTGTTAAAATAATAACACAAAAATCAGGAATTTTTACAGGTCAAATTATCAACAGTAATATTACAACAATTACAAACTGGAATCTTTCAACGAAAGATGTTTTCAATCGTTGGGACCAATATATATAAATATATTAAAATGTTATTTGATAGCTTTGAACAAAAGCGGTCAAATATTGTCTCAGAGTGGAAGAAGCGCGATGGAAGAAAATGTAAAAGATATGTTGGGCGGAAACTGTTGGCAGATGTTTCGCATAATTAGCAACATCTCACTATAAGAAACACATTACGCAAGAACATACAGGAGAAACCAATCAAAATAGTAGATATCAAAGCAGAAACGCTAATAAAAACAAAAAATCCCTGTACACAATTCTAACTTGATATTCATTGGTGATGATGTTTCCATTTTTTACTGTTAAATCGCTCACGTAACAATATTTTCTCACTTCGTTGCGCTATTGTCAAATTGTTTACTTTCAATTAATTATCTGCAAGAAATATTTCATTGCTACTGTTCTGCTGTTACAATTTAATTGAATTCTACATATTTCATGATATTGCTCGTGGCATTAATGCTACAATGATCACAAAATACACAATGCAACAAACTGCAGTATTTACTAATCCACAAGCCACTGGCTATAACACTGGTCCACCACCTACCATATATACGAGCTACAAATGGATCGCAAGTAGTGTTTGAAAGTTAGAAGAACTGATATCGTCGATTGCATTTCAAGTTTTACCATAGTTTCAGAGACGTTTTTCAGAAATATAAAAGTATTCCGATAATCATATAAAACTATATTTCACAGCTGTTGTAAATTACTTATGAAGAAATGTGTCAATTTGTTTACATCTCTTCGAAAATAATTAAAACGATAAGAAAATCCATTCCTTTTGAACAATAAATAGTTCAAATATTTATTTCTTTTTATTAAAACTAAAGAGGACTTTTTTTAAATCATTTTTAAAATTTTCTTTCTGCACAACATCATTGTCATTTAGAGACAAATATCTTCACTTTCGCTTCCAATGCATGTTCAGTTGGCCTTCGTGAAGAAATTTACGCTTCAATCGGTCTTGAATCAACCTGGGCATGCGGTGCAATTACACCCTTCCGGCTCTATTGCGTCTGCTCTAGAACTTGGAGCTTTAATAGTAACACCGATTGACTTGTAAACATCTTATAGCTCCAAGAGAGACTTTTAGATTACAAAAATTTGAATTGTACGAGGTAATAACCAAATCCCACCCACGTGATTCATGTAAGCCTCTCTTCATTAATCTAGGAATTTTACCATTACCTTGTCTGTTTATTTACGAATCAGTGGTTTTGTCAAAAATGACTTGCTTAAGGGCGGGAATATATTTTCAGAAAATGCCGAAGTCTATTACTATAACACTCGACGTAGAAATCATATTCATCAGGTGACAGTATCAACAGCTCATTACAAAAAATTCACATACAATACATGTACATTATTTTACAACACTTTGCCAGATGACATTAAACGATTAAAGTCAATAGAAAAGTTTAAATCCCAAGTGAAATCGTTTCTGCTGCATAACTGTTTCTATACAATTAGAGACTATACTGAGCATCACAAGAAAAGTAGCATTAATTTTAACAATGATACATAATGCATTATTTACCATTTGGACTGTATAAATGTGTATAAAAAACCTGTAACAACTATTGTACTACAGCCTCCGGGTCAATGACCCCCATCTCGATCAGGTTTTTCGTCCAGTTTCCCTGATCCATTGAGCAAATGCTGAGATGGCCCCTTGTGTTGCTTCTGGACATAAATGTAACTTCATTTTCTGTGCACGTCTTCTAGAATTCAGTGGGAAATATAATTATTCAAATTATCGTTTCCACGTTGTCGCGGCAGGAAGTAATAAGAGCCAAAATTTATTGCTTATTTATCCTTGAAAATAGATTTTATTACATGGGAGATTTTTTGTTTTTTTTCTCCCTTTCAAAATTCAAAATTTAAGTAGTATATGACTTAGTGTAGGGATCACAGAATTTTGAAAATGTGTACACAATTCACTTTTCCCCATAGCACGTCATACGCAGTTTTTAACTGTTTTTTTGACGTTAAATAAAATAAA
>BLKR01012898.1:0-15269 GCA_011170035.1 Teleogryllus occipitalis | reverse complement strand
GCTTCCCTCACAGCCTCTGTCACCGCCACTCTCACAGCCTCTGTCACCGCCTCCCTCACAGCCTCTGTCCCCACCACCCTCACAGCCTGTCACCGCCACCCTCACAACTTGTCACCGCCACCGCTTCCCTCACAGCCTCTGTCACCGCCACTCTCACAGCCTCTGTCACCGCCTCCCTCACAGCCTCTGTCACCACCACCCTCAGAGCCTGTCACCGCCACCGCTTCCCTCACAGCCTCTGTCACCGCCTCCCTCACAGCCTCTGTCACCACCACCCTCACAGCCTGTCACCGCCACCCTCACAGCCTGTCACCGCCACCGCTTCCCTCACAGCCTCTGTCACCGCCACTCTCACAGCCTCTGTCACCGCCTCCCTCACAGCCTCTGTCACCACCACCCTCAGAGCCTGTCACCGCCACCGCTTCCCTCACAGCCTCTGTCACCGCCTCCCTCACAGCCTCTGTCACCACCACCCTCACAGCCTGTCACCGCCACCCTCACAACCTGTCACCGCCACCGCTTCCCTCACAGCCTCTGTCACCGCCACTCTCACAGCCTCTGTCACCGCCTCCCTCACAGCCTCTGTCACCACCACCCTCAGAGCCTGTCACCGCCACCGCTTCCCTCACAGCCTCTGTCACCGCCTCCCTCACAGCCTCTGTCACCGCCTCCCTCAGCCCCTCTGTCACCACCACCCTCGGCCTGTCACCGCCACCTCACAACTTGTCACCGCCACCGCTTCCCTCACAGCCTCTGTCACCGCCACTCTCACAGCCTCTGTCACCGCCTCCCTCACAGCCTCTGTCACCACCACCCTCAGAGCCTGTCACCGCCACCGCTTCCCTCACAGCCTCTGTCACCGCCTCCCTCACAGCCTCTGTCTGCCACCACCCTCAGAGCCTGTCCACCGCCACCCTCACAACTTGTCACCGCCACCCTTCCCCTCCCCTGGCCTGTCACCGCCACTCTCCACGGCCTGTCACCACCACCCTCACAGCCTGTCACCGCCACCCTCACAACTTGTCACCGCCACCGCTTCCCTCACAGCCTCTGTCACCGCCACTCTCACAGCCTCTGTCACCGCCTCCCTCACAGCTTCTGTCACCACCACCCTCACAGCCTGTCACCGCCACCATCACAACTTGTCACCGCCACCGCTTCCCTCACAGCCTCTGTCACCGCCACTCTCACAGCCTCTGTCACCGCCTCCCTCACAGCCTCTGTCACCGCCACCCTCACAGCCTCTGTTACCGCCACCCTCACAGCCTCTGTCACCGCCACCGCCTCCCACAGCCTGTGCCACCGCCACCGCCTCCCTCACAGCCTGTGTCACCGCCACCGCCTCCCACACAGCCTCCGTCACCACCCGCATGTCGGTCACCGTGCCCTCCTCCGGTAGGATCTCTGGTTACAACCAGCCTCCGCCGTCTCATCCACAACTACCGCCTTCACAAGAACCATCCCTTCCACGACAACCACCGCCTCCACCCTCTGCGTGCCGCCACCGCCCGCGCTGCTGTGCGCGGGGGCCCCTTGGCTATTCCGCGGGCGCGCGGCCGACTGCGTAATCAAATCGGCGGCTGCTGACGGCGCCGCCCTCGCTCGTTACCGCGCCTGCGTCAGCCGCTACGCTGGCCCCGCGCCAGGAGAAGAACCCGCGACCCTCCCCCCCACCACGCAGGCCCCTTTACGTAGCGAATTCCGTGCGAATGGGCTGTCGAACATTTTTGGGATGCGAAATAAGTAAACGACGCGTTTCGTTGGTTCTGGGTCTGTCGCCATCCTTTCACGATGCTTAAGATCCTATCGTATCTGTTTTAAAGAATATTCGGGGACTCAATGACTCAGAGCGAAGACTCAAAATAATATTATGAATATAAAAATTAAATGATGTCAGTTTAAATTTAACACAGTATGGTGCCGCATTTCTGGCTTCGGATTCAGATTCTGCGCGTCATCATTCATAGAGAAACCTGTGTCAAGTCTTTGATCTGACAACAACACCCGATAAAAGAAAAAGAAAAAAATCCATGCGAATGGGCGGCCGAACATTTTTGGGAAGCGAAATAAGAAAACGACGCGTTTCGTTGGTTCGGGTCTGTCGCCATCCTTTCACGATGGTTAAGATCCCATCGTATCTGTTTTAAAGAATATTGGGGGACTCAATGACTCGGATCTAAGAGTCAAAATAATATTATGAATATAAAAATTAAATGATGTCAGTTTAAATTTAACACAGTATGGTGCCGCATTTCTGGCTTCGGATTCAGATTCTGCGCGGCAACATTCGTAGAGAAACCTGTGTCAAGTCTTTGATCTGACAACAACACCCGATAAAAGAAAAAGAAAATATCCATGCGAATGGGCGGCCGAACATTTTTGGGAAGCGAAATAAGAAAACGACGCGTTTCGTTGGTTCGGGTCTGTCGCCATCCTTTCACGATGCTTAAGATCCCATCGTATCTGTTTTAAAGAATATTGGGGGACTCAATGACTCGGATCTAAGAGTCAAAATAATATTATGAATATAAAAATTAAATGATGTCAGTTTAAATTTAACACAGTATGGTGCCGCATTTCTGGCTTCGGATTCAGATTCTGCGCGGCAACATTCATAGAGAAACCTGTCAAGTCTTTGATCTGACAACAACACCGATAAAAGAAAAAGAAAAAAAATGCGAATGCGCGGTCGAACAATTTTGGGAAGCGGCATAAGTAAACGACGCGTTTCGTTGGTTCGGGTCTGTCGCCATCCTTTCACGATGCTTAAGATCCCATCGTATCTGTTTTAAAGAATATTGGGGGACTCAATGACTCGGATCTAAGAGTCAAAATAATATTATGAATATAAAAATTAAATGATGTCAGTTTAAATTTAACACAGTATGGTGCCGCATTTCTGGCTTCGGATTCAGATTCTGCGCGTCATCATTCATAGAGAAACCTGTGTCAAGTCTTTGATCTGACAACAACACCCGATAAAAGAAAACGAAAAAAAATCCATGCGAATGGGCGGCCGAACATTTTTGGGAAGCGAAATAAGAAAACGACGCGTTTCGTTGGTTCGGGTCTGTCGCCATCCTTTCACGATGCTTAAGATCCCATCGTATCTGTTTTAAAGAATATTGGGGGACTCAATGACTCGGATCTAAGAGTCAAAATAATATTATGAATATAAAAATTAAATGATGTCAGTTTAAATTTAACACAGTATGGTGCCGCATTTCTGGCTTCGGATTCAGATTCTGCGCGGCAACATTCATAGAGAAACCTGTCAAGTCTTTGATCTGACAACAACACCGATAAAAGAAAAAGAAAAAAAATGCGAATGCGCGGTCGAACAATTTTGGGAAGCGGCATAAGTAAACGACGCGTTTCGTTGGTTCGGGTCTGTCGCCATCCTTTCACGATGCTTAAGTTCCCATCGTATCTGTTTTAAAGAATATTGGGGGACTCAATGACTCAGAGCGAAGATTCAAAATAATATTATGCATATAAAAATGAAATGTCAGTTTAAATTTAACACAGTTTGGTGCCGTATTTCTGGATTCAGATTCAGATTTTGCGTTTCAACCTTCATAGAGAAACCTGTGTTAAGTCTTTGATCTGACAACAACACCGATAAAAGAAAAAGAAAAAAATCCATGCGAATGGGCGGCCGAACATTTTTGGGAAGCGAAATAAGAAAACGACGCGTTTCGTTGGTTCGGGTCTGTCGCCATCCTTTCACGATGCTTAAGATCCCATCGTATCTGTTTTAAAGAATATTGGGGGACTCAATGACTCGGATCTAAGAGTCAAAATAATATTATGAATATAAAAATTAAATGATGTCAGTTTAAATTTAACACAGTATGGTGCCGCATTTCTGGCTTCGGATTCAGATTCTGCGCGGCAACATTCATAGAGAAACCTGTCAAGTCTTTGATCTGACAACAACACCGATAAAAGAAAAAGAAAAAAAATGCGAATGCGCGGTCGAACAATTTTGGGAAGCGGCATAAGTAAACGACGCGTTTCGTTGGTTCGGGTCTGTCGCCATCCTTTCACGATGCTTAAGATCCCATCGTATCTGTTTTAAAGAATATTGGGGGACTCAATGACTCGGATCTAAGAGTCAAAATAATATTATGAATATAAAAATTAAATGATGTCAGTTTAAATTTAACACAGTATGGTGCCGCATTTCTGGCTTCGGATTCAGATTCTGCGCGGCAACATTCATAGAGAAACCTGTGTCAAGTCTTTGATCTGACAACAACACCCGATAAAAGAAAAAGAAAAAAAATCCATGCGAATGGGCGGCCGAACATTTTTGGGAAGCGAAATAGGTAAACGACGTGTTTCGTTGGTTCGGGTCTCTCGCCATCCTTTCACGATACTTAAGTTCCCATCGTATCTGTTTTAAAGAATATTGGGGGATTGAATGACTCAGAGCGAAGACTCAAAATAATATTACAAATATCACTACAGGTTCTACAAATGGCACAAACTTTCTCGTAGTGAAGTTTTCAAATTTCTTTAATGTGGCCTGGTTCTAAGGACTTGCTCCATTCTCTGGCCAGCTGCCATCTATCGTCGCCCTAAGTATATTTTTTTCATATTTTCTCACCTTTTTGCTTTTCTAGTAGTACAATCGAATTAATACTTCAAGAATATTAAAAAAAGTCAAAAATCGTCCTAAATAGAAATTTTCATAGAAAATGTTGAAGCGGTTTAAAAAAAATGGCGATTAAGCATTACTGTAAATACGAAATTTGAAGCTATATTTCACAGGAATCTATTGAGTTTTGAAAAAAGTTAATTTGAAATGATTTGAAGCACTTCTACTCATAAATAATACATACAAATCGATGGAAATATCTATATTAACGGCGTGAGAGGTGTTTCAAAAAAATTACATTTGTATAGTTATTGAAAAACGAAATGGAATATACCAAAATGAACTTTACGTCATGGAAAACAGTGCAATTAGCACTATCAATTGGAAAAAATTGAAGAAAAATATTGTAGTAATTTTTGAAAAAAATTTGTTTCTGAATATGCGGAATTGAGAGCTAATTTTTATAGAAATTGTTGAGTTTTCGAGAAACTTTATTTGACATTATTTAAAGCACTTGTACTCTAATATATTAATGTGAAGAAATCGCCTTTAATATAAATATTACTGACGTGAGAGAAGTCAAAAGAATTCCATTTTTGAAATTTTTTTAAAAACAAAAGAATAGAGCAATATGGCGTTTGTCATGGTATAGGGATTGTTTGGAACTAACGATACCAAACATTTAAAGAAAAAATTTGGAGCAGTTTTTGAGAAAACTTTGAAACTGTCAGGGGGCTTTATGTAAAGTCCCCCAAATTTTAAAGAGTGTTTTTCGAAATTTCACAGCTTCAACTAGTGTCAGATGTACAGCGGTTTTTTAAATTTGGATCGTACGTGTTGTTTAGGCGCTGGGTTTGTTCACATACGACAGACGGACGGACGGTCGGACGAACGTTTTGAAAAAAACTCTTTTTCGGTACCAGGGGACCCCAAAGCGTGTATTTCCGTTGAAATCGATTTTCCGCAACATTACATAACTTTCTCTATACTACGTATATTACTCCCGTACATACATATGTATACGAGAAAGAAAAAATTAAACGATGTAAGTTTACATTTAACAGAGTATGATGGCGCATTCTGGTTTCGGATTCAGATTCAGCGCGTCAACATTCATAAATAAACCAGTGTCAAGTGTTTGATCTGATAACAATGCCCATAAACAGAAATACAATTTCATGGTGTTTTTTGATCGATTTGAAAAAAACTGGAGGGTGTCGGCGCAATTCTGGATTCAAATTTAGATTCAGCGCTTTGACATACATCGACAAACATGTGTCTTGTCTTTGGGTCTGGCAATTGTTTTATTTTGTGTGCCTGAATTATATTATTATTATTATTATTATTATATTTTTATTATATTATATTATTATATAATATTATTATTATTATATTTTTATTATATTATATTATTATATAATATTATTATTGTATTATTATTATATTATTACATTATTATTAGTAGTTTTATTAGTTTTAGAGACATCAATTTTGTTTATTTAATAATTTTATTACTATTTTGGGAAGTCGATATTCGAGTTAGAGTAACAATTTATAATCTTAACATCATGACAAGAACAGAAGATTCCCAATGGAATTGAAGACTCTTCATGAGAACATCTTCACTTCTACGTCGTTGCAGCTTCAACCTCTTCACAAATCGAAAGCGTCGTGGAAACGTCGTACCAAATAAATTTAATTAGTCTTTACAAAGATAATATTAAATAAACATTTAAAAGGCCTTGGTAGATCAAAGAAATTAATATTTCAATTTAATAGGATACCAATGGAAGGTATTACTCACAGTAAAATTTGTAAAGAAAATAACAAAGTTTAAGTCAATAAACAATGTAAATATTTTATTGAAAAAAGACTGATTCATTTAATAGTTAAATTCGCAGAGCAACCATCTTATTTTTCACAGAATAAGTTTTCAGTGAATACCCAGTCCAACGGGATGGGACATCACCACATGTATTACTTAGCGATTAAAAACGTTGGAGTCGGGACTAATACTGCCATCTTGATTTAGTGGGTCGGATGATGAGGAAAGTAAAATATTGATAAAAATGATAATAGTGAGCTCCTCTCATCACCTCGTTTCATCCTACCCTTTAAGACAATAACAATAACAACTTCAATAACACACACACACACACGCCCGAGCGAGTAGCTCAAGAACAGCGTTCGTGTCCCCACCAAGCCCAGGTCAAGGGTTACATCGGCTTTTACTGCTGAGACGCTCTTTTTGAGACAGTGCTATATCATTGTGCTTACGCGGGCGCCAGTTGTCTGCGGTCACACGACTATATCTTACACAAAAAAATCTTTTATATTGTATACGTTCTGCATATTGTATATTGTGTATTGTTGTATACTGTGCACGTTTGCTGTGCTTGAATCTGGCATAGTGACAATAATAGTATTTTTCCTCTTCTTGACTTTCTAGAACGTAGGCAGCTAGATCGAATTCAGCCGCTGTCTTGGGATGAATTCTAATGGTTAACTGTTTGATGATGGTTTTTGGTGGTTTCTCGGATCAACAATAGACGAATGCTGGAGCAGTACCCTAAGAAACGGGCCACGGACTGCGCCACGCTATCCCCACCCCTATTTACACACACGCTCACATTGCCCACATACACTACAATAAACATACTTGTTGGGAAACCAGTCGTGAGTTTGCAACTTGTCCCAGCTGGGGGTGCTAGGCTGGTGGCGGCTACGTTAGTGGGTGATCCGGCGGTAAAAAGCATGCACTACACGTACGGGACTCGTGACCTTAGTAGTTGCACCATGCATTACTAATCAACCAATAAAATCCGCCACATATATCCTGGTTACCCTCCACAACCCGTCCCGTGCTTGCCTCGTCCTATGGAGCTGGTCGACCCGACCTCGTTCCGGTGACGGCGACAGCAGCACTCGCTTGGCGTCGCCCAGGAAACCGCAGCATAGCGCTCTCGCCGCCCCTCACTCTCCGAAACAAAGCAGGGCTTTTAAACAGATGAGTTTCGCCCTTTGCTTATCTCGATCCTCAAAGCGCGGCGACGCCGTCATTTCGCGACCGCCATCTGACCCGCCCCCGCCCCGCTCCGGTCCGCCCCCGCCCCCGCCCCGCCCCGCCCCGCCCCCGCCCCGCCCCGCCCCGCCCCGCTTACGCCCCGCCCCCACCCAGCACCCCGCCCCGCCCCGCCCAGCACCCGCCCCCCCGCCGCCCCGCTCCCGCCCCTTCCTCATGCTCCAGGCCGCGCTCGAGAATTATTAATCTGCGAACGACTAATAACCGAGGGGATGCGACGCCTGGCATAGGGGGCTGCGAAAGGTTAGCGGACTGGTAACGAGAGGCGGTGGGAATGAGGGTTACAGGGCGCGGCCATTTCGAGTAAAAAAAGATTGAGGGATTTTACGACTTTTCAATACTACCAATGTATCGACAGATCTAGAGCACGAATGTTTTCTGGATCGTATATAGACGTGTGCGACGTATAAGCGTGGCCTCACTGTTTATAATAAATACCAAATAAATACCAAATACAAAATACATAATAAATACCAAATAAAATACTCGCTGAGGGGGCTCAGGGCATCAACTGATGTCATTGCACTGATCCTACGGTGGCAGAATTTTCGACACTAACTACATAGTAGGGTCGAATTTAGCCATTGCTAGCAGGAGAATTTCAGCGGCCGGCTGCTCTGAACCGTAATTACCGTGGCTTCTGCGATCATCACCAGGCGAATGCCGGTGCAGTTCCCAACAAAAGGACCATGGTCAGCGCATGATCTTTCCTTCATTTTCCTTGTATTATCTTCACACCTTAACTTACCCACACTTTCAGGCAGTACAGTACCAGACATGCCGACAGACCAGTCGGGAGACTACGCTTGTGTCGGCTATGGTGCTGCTTCACTGATGGAAGATACCTAGACGTGGAAAACCTCGGAAGCCGACGTATAGGTCGATGTCAGATATCACCACCCAGTGGGGGTAGAACAATGTCAACTTCCTTGATAAACATACACTACACTTACGGAACTAACGGCCATAGCAGATGACGCACCCGGAAACACGAAATAATCAACCAACCAACTAAATGAAATATGCTGATTCTATTTTCTTCTTAATTAGTAGGGATTTTTTCAATCATATCCGGCTTCCTCTAGAGAGTTTAATGTCCCCTTCTGAAAAGATATTGTCCTTGTCAGAGACAATAAATTTCTGAGTGTGTCATTAATGATTTCCACAGTTGAAAAGTTTCAATCAAGGAAATTGGAAAAGAAGGGTTTCTCATGAGCATTCGTAGAATTAATTTAGATTGTGCTGCAAAAGCGAAGATCTCCGAAAACGAAGTTTTGGTTTCACTGGTGAATTCTTTGATTTGTCTATCGCACACGTTCTGGTGCTAGTTTTGTCGAATTACGTGCGATTATTAACTTTAAAAGAACCGGAACAATTGCTAGGAGACAAATGCAAATTCGCACTCTGCCTAGATACTACTGGGATCTTCGGATTTGGGTCCGTCAGAACGCGATACTCTTCACGAAAACACGAACATGAAAGACACAAGGAACTTTGTCCAAGATCCTGGAGGAATGCAAGTCCGTGATCATTTGGACCGGGGCGCTGTATGGGGACGGTTAGTCACATCGGTCATTCTGGTCAGTTATTGATTCAACTCTTTCTCCAATTCTTCAAATTCTGAGTACCTTAACATCCCTTCTAGGATAAAAATACAATGTGTACATTGCAGCCCTTGAAAATTGCATTACCATACACGTACGGGAACTATTCTAAGCGTGAACTAGACACCCCTCTTTCTCCTCGTAAATTGGGGAAAATAGCAGGGAAGTCTGTTTTAATAGGATTTGAGATTCTGCACGCCGGAGTGGGCCAGATGAAATAGAAGAGCCGAATCTCCAAAAATATAATATAATGTTTTTCTAATATATCTCATAAACAAAATACTGCTGTTGGTTTGGACCAAACTAATTCCTTCTTTATGTAAAATGCAATGAAATTATTAACAACGTTCAGATGTCATTTTACCCGTGAAAGTATTTTCTCCGGAAAAGCTGTATCAACGTTTTACATATATACATACAGCATATTACAAAATTATATCCGGAGAGGAAAAGATGGAGTACATTCCTAAATAGTATTCTTTTGTCTGACATCGGCTTCATTTCTACATAATATTTGTATCTTGTTGTTCCGAAAAGCGTGAGTAAAATTTCGCTGTTTCTTCTATGAACTGTAAAGTATTTCAACATAGTACGAGCTCGAAAACACATCTAAATCTAATTCCACACCCTTGTATCGTCAAGTCTGACCCTTGAGCTGCCGCGTTGAGCGGAGGCTGACAAGAGGTCTCCAGGATCACCAGCCACCAGCCACATTAGCTTGGGTTTCCTGCCACGTCGCACTCCAAGCACGGCCGATAGCCCATTACCTCTCTTCCCCGTCCCCCCATCCCTACACGCCTTCTCGCGACCCTTTGTCATCCTCGCTTCACTCCCCGGCCACGCCGCACCTCCTATTCCCATCTCCTGTCCTTACCTTCTTGTCCTTCCGCAACACACCGGCCCGCCCTTCCTGTGTTTCACCGCCCCTTCCCACATTATAAGACCCCTTCTAACTCCTTTTCGCTCCTCAGTCATTTCGTCTTGCTCTTCACTCACACTTGGTCACTCCTCACCTCTCGCACACCTTCTCGCTCCTGAGACACTCCTTCTCGCTCGTCATTAATTTCTCCTCGCTCTTCACTCACTCACTCACTCCTCCTCACTCACTCCTCCTCACTCACTCACTCACTCACTCACTCACTCACTCCTCCTCACTCACTCCTCCTCACTCACTCCTCCTCACTCACTTCTCCTCACTCACTCCTCCTCACTCACTCCTCCTCACTCACTCCTCCTCACTCACTCACTCCTCCTCACTCACTCACTCCTCCTCACTCACTCACTCACTCCTCCTCACTCACTCACTCACTCCTCACTCACTCACTCACTCTTTCTCACTCACTCCTTCTCACTCACTCACTCCTCACTCACTCACTCCTTCTCACTCACTCCTTCTCACTCACCACTCACTCACTCCTTCTCACTCTCTCACTCACTCACTCCTTCTCACTCACTCACTCACTCCTCACTCACTCACTCCTCCTTCCTTCCTGCTTCTCACACACCCTTTCTCGCTCCTCATTAATTCCACCTCGCTCCCCACTTCTCGCTGCTCACTCACTCCTTCTCGATTCTCTCTTCTCCTCGCTCCTCTCACATCCCTTCTCGCTCCTCACTCACTCCTCGCTCATCATTCCTCACTTACGTCTTCCCACTCATCATTCCTCGCTGCTTCTCACCACTGTCTGCGTCTCACCACCCTTCTGTCTCTTAACCCCATCACCTGCACACCCCCTTATCTTATTTCCTTACTACCCTTCGTCTCTCACCACCTCTCTGCTCCTCCGCTTCTTCAGACCCCTCTTTGCTCCATCTCCAAACCTCTCCCAGCCCAACACCTCCGCCTGCCTGCCACGCCCCTGCACTCTCTCCGCCGCCACGGCCGTGGCACCGCGCCACGCGCCGCCACGGCCGTGGCACGGCGCGCCACGCAGCCCGGCGACGGCGGCGCGGCACTTGCACGCAAATGAAGACGTAGGCGGAAAATTGCGGGGTGCGTCGGCGGGCGGGCTGGCTCACGCGACCGCATGCATAATCCACGGCGGGTCAGCGCCGCCGGCCGCCCTTATCGCCCCTCCAGGTGGCGCTAATTTTATCCCGTTAACCGCTTGCCGATTGGACGCCGGAAATTATATTACAAGCGGCCGTGATTTACGTTGGCCGAAGAAAGAAGGGTCGGTGGATTTATGCCTTTTGCGTTGTGCCCTGTTGCGAGGATGAACACAAGGGCTCGCCTCTAGAGAATACTGGGCCGTATATTCGTCGATATTAAGATAATCGTACTAATGTACTCGCCATTCCAATCATTAGAGTTTTTGGAAGTATGCTGATGCAATAAATGATGCTTTAGTACGAAACCATTTGTTGTTTACTCTGTGACAAGGGATGTCGTCTGAAATCATCACCTCCTTAATTCTCAGAATGAACTCGAAGTAGCAGAAGACTATCTTCATTTGTAATATTGAGAGATTGTTGAGTTGAAAGAAATGTGCACGGATCTCTTGAAATGCCATTAATACTTACGAACAATTTACAGAAATTTGTTATAGTCTTTTAGCAGTACAAATGAAACTATTATTGTCTACTCATTGTCATTTATGAAGTTATTCCTGAAAAGGGATACCACAGAAAAATGATTCCCTCAGTCAAATGTTTCCTAAGGAAAACATATACCACTTGTTTATTTTATCACTGTAGATTATAAAGCTTGTCTCTTATACTTCGTTATTCATTAATGAATGTTCTACTTATGTATAATTACAATGGTTACAATGGTGGTGATTATTATTATTATTATTATTATTATTATTATTATTATTATTGATGTTACTCACAGGTGATGTGTGGTGTGACTCAAGAAACACAGAACGGATCGCCAGTAAGAGCAAATTTACCAGCCTGACTTTGGAAATACATCTTACTACAAGGTATTTCATATTCGAGCCACAATAGCCTTGCAACTCCGAAGCTCAAAATAATTTAACTGTCATGACTACCAGAAAAATAGGTGTTCCACAATATGGCTTCACATTTCTTCTGAAAATATCTATTTAAAACAATTTCATTATATAATCATATTAAAACTAAAAAATAATCTTGATTTAGAAAGATAGTCGAGAAGGGACCATACGATACGTCTAAACAACTTCAGGACATGTACTGGCAAGGCTGCTTTCACTGGGGAAGGAAATAAACGACAAACGAAACTGTTCCACTTCTCTCTCACCTGGCAGGTTTTCGTGGTAGCAGGGTCAACAAGGGAGTGTTCAACATACGCTCACGTGAGGACAGGCCTAATCACACGGAAAATTGTGTTATTTCTTATTTGTCAGGAAAACAAGCAAGGTACAAAGATTAATTTCGGATATAAAATGGTAAGATATTGCTACAAGCTCATTCAAAATTTCTTGCTTGCAACTGTGAAAGTAAAGTTCACACGTGGGTACACTTCCTTTGTGTCGAGCGTGGATGCAACTTAGATTGAAAGATTCATCGTATGAAAATGGTGTAAGAGTGATTGGTCAGGTAATTAACTTGATGAAAGGATGAGGAAGATATTTATGAAAAGTTCAGAATATTAAAGAAACGGTAATTAGCGAATGGAAAATTGAATTCATAATACGTGTGGTTATGTTAAACAAAGCGACGATTACACAGCTTAGTAACAATATAATCAGACTGGGTGTAAATGTGCATCTAAGTTTATGGAAAGTAAGCGAAGATGCCACGTTTGGGAAAAAATTCTGAAGCGCAGTCGCATTTCTAGTGCTGAATATTTGAAAGTCTGGAAGGCGAAAATACATGTCGTCAGTACATGACTTCAAGTTGTTTTAGTTTGGAGGGTTAAAGTGTATTCGTCTTCTATCTTCATAGGTTTTTCCTTAGACGTATCGTATCGACCTTCTCGACGGTTAGAAAGCGACGGACATACCAACTGGTGTAAATACCCGGAGTCAAAAGGTTACACTTGTGGGGTGCTTGTAATGGCTTGAAGACCTAAAGATACATCGTAGGTACCATGTATTTTTTTATACGTGTACTGAATTTCGTACTATATACTTAAAATAGAATTTGTACCCCTTTTTAATACTTTCTCATTTACTGTTCTTCTCGTCGAACGAATTCAAAAATTTAGCCTCGTGTGTGAAGAATTGTAAGTTATTTCGTGCTATTATAATTTTTATATCTAAAGAAACGTATATTTACTTTCAACAAAAAATAAGAATAGTCGTACTTCCATTATCCGATGGTGTGACATTGCAATGCACAAAAATGAGATTGAAATGAATGTAAGAAGAGAGTGGACGGGCATTGAAACAGATGGCGACAGAGGGTTGGAAAGGAGAGTAAATAATAATTTTAAGAGATATTATAAGTGAAGATAAGTGTGTACGCCAATGAGCGTGTGAGTGTGGGATAGATAAGTAAATATTTACATAGATAGGTAAATGTTTAGGTAGATAGGTAAATGTTTAGGTAGATAGGTAAACGCTTATATAGATAGGTAAATGTTTAGATAGATAGGTAAATGTTTAAATAGATTCTATGGCATTGTTATAAAAAGTTTTATGATTCAACCGACATTTTTAAAACTCAAATTCCAACATCTACATCGTAACGATGTGTAGGATCTCCTTATTCTCTCGGAGGAAATTAAATTCTAATCAGTCTTTGACATTTAGAATAATTCTAAATTTTAGTTCTTTATTTCTTCGTTTTAATCACACGAAATTCTTCATGTCTTTTCAATTAATCCTTTCTTTAAACGTTCTAAGCTATTCTTCAATTTATTGAAAACAAGGTTAGATTTCCATTTCTTACTTCACAAAGTTGGCAAGAGACGTCGAAGACAAAACCAACAAAGAATTTTCAGGTTGCTTGACACTCCTTATCTCCTCCTTCTATCTGCACTTTGTACTTTGCGCCTGAAATGTAATTTCCTGTTCTGAGTAGAAGCTGGTGCGGAAAATTGTTTTGGGGCGGTTTCAAATTCTTAATCAGATAGTGACTTTCGCCCTCATCGATAAAGTTGTTTTAACTAGAGAGAAGGGAGACAAATCAAAACACATTAAGGGCGCTGAAGGGGAACTCTACGAAGATGAGATAAACCATTCGATATGCCCAAACTAAGAGTAAGTGAAGTTTTGCAAATGGCATTCTGAATATATGATACTTCACGCAGGAAAATAAAGGGAAGGGGAAGAGAAATTTGAGTTTTATTAGGAAATAATATCTCATTACATTTTATCATTGTTACAATTGTTGCTTTATTTATTGAAACATTATGTTCTGTAATTTGATTTCTGAGTGAGAAGTGGAGGAAAATGTGAAGAAGTTAGTGAACATGGAAATCGTTATAGAATGTAACATTCATCAAGAGACATTTTGTTTTCCTGGTAATTTTTGTCGCAAAATTTTGTTAAAAATTAAAGATAGGGAAAGTTAATGGTTTTACTTAATCGCTACTTTCATGACAAAGTATTTTTAATAAAACTTTTAATTATTACCTTCAGTTATTACGTTTTTACTTTTAAATTTACTATTCTTCAAGAAATCATGCTAAAATGTAATAGAGGAAGAACATTATTATACGTCTAAGATGTCTCACGAATCTAATACATTGTCAAACAATGGAATATATTTATTACGATGCATTTGAAGATAAATTTTGACCGCATTTTCACCGTTATACCTATTTCCATCACAAAGGTGAACATTGTTTTACTCAGACTCTCCCAAACCTTTCACACAACGCATTCTACATGTTGAATTCGCCATAACCGCAGAAGTTCTCCCAACCTTCATCGAATGTGTACAAAACTCGAGCACGTATCGCTTTCTCCATTGGCCCCGCGAACAACGTATTAAAACAATGCACGTAACTTCATTCGGAGTTTCTTGCTCGTCCGCGCGCACACCGCTCCCATCTTTCGTCCCTCCCGTAATACCGAAGACTGCCGCAGCCAGCGCTCCCACCACC
>BLKR01012897.1:0-15283 GCA_011170035.1 Teleogryllus occipitalis | reverse complement strand
ACATTACACTGTATGGGACATTATGTCTATCCCAAAGACAAGATCCAAAACAAAACGCACGCGGTGAGGAAAGAAGTGCACGATTCTGACATCGACCCCTCACAAGATAGCACTGCACTTGAAATGGAGAATAAGCAGCCCAGAAATGCCAATAATAAATCGCTTTGCAACCAAGAGAGGAAAGGAAAGGAATAATACACCAGTTGCCCCTGAAAATACTTCTAAAGGTTATGCCCTGCTTGCGAAATGGAATTCGAGGACACTCCTCCCCTCCTGTGAAGGAAGGCAATTTCTGCATTATTTGCGTGAGAATTAATGTGTATGCAGTATCTCCTTTGAATGTATTGAGATTTAATTTTATTTATCGGAGTATAATTTGCAATTGGTGACTATATTATGATGACTTTTAGAATCTATGTACCACATTTAATCATTTACTAATAAACTGATATTACATTAATTAAATGGTATGAACCATGTAAACATTATTAATTTTATTTCTAAGAAAGTTTTGATGTTCTGTATATTCGACTTTTGTTCTTTTTGTTTGGGACTTTACCTCTAATTCTGGGGCAAAAGGCCAAACACTGCACTTCCTTCTTTAATGTTTTTTAAGACATCAAATTTAAAGATACGCTATTCTTGTTTGGACAGTTTATTCTTTATACATTAAAAATCAGTACTGAATCAGTATACGAATTACACGATTGAAATCTCACTTTTATGCAAAATGTATAATGTTCTAATAGCTACTCCCCTCGAGTCATTGGAATTGCTTCATAAGTAATAATGCTTTTGTAACATTCCAAATTAAACGTTTTGGACGTGTTGATCTCATTTTCTCGAAGACAGGAGTCACCTCTCTTAACGTAGCCTCAAATAAACACTTCTTCTATCTGCCGCTAAGTTCAACTCTATAATAGTTGCAACTTCGCGTGCTAAGATTGGTTATTTTCTTGATATAGCTTTTTTACATTTTTTCAACTGGGGGCTATTTAGGGGTCTCGAGTACCATTAACAAAAAGCTCCACAGCCCCACCTGTTTGCACACTAAAGCACTGACCCTCAGTTCACTGTCCACGGTTGCAGGGTCGCAAGAGTCATTATCGGTCGAGATGGCTCAAGGCAGCAGCTGTAGTCACTGCAGCGTCTAGGACAGAGAGGTCCTGGGTTCGAGTCCTGTCAGTGGCGGGTTTTCGGCGCTAGGCAGAATTTAACTGCTGTCTGAAGAAAAATTCTAATTACCGGCACTTTGATTGGTAGTTTTCCGTTGTTTCTACAATGAAACCATCGACCAGGCGCGATCTTTCCATTCCTCAATTCTTTCAATGATTTCCGGGAATATTGTTTATAAACGAATCATACAGAGTTCTGGCACGCCGGCTGAAAGCTGGCTCCATTGCTCCTGCGCACCCGAGCACGAAAGCAGTCACCGCAAAACGCCTCTCCTGGCGGCGGCAGCTGCCGCGCGCGCGCATGCGCGTTGGGCACCGAGTGGCGTCAGCGTGTGGCCGCGGTCAGCGCTACACATGGCACTACGACCCCCTCAGCCCCGCCCACATTAACGCTTCCTACTTAATGTAGCTCCGACTTTATCAAACGTGTTCTAAAATGGAGTGCGCTTTTCAATTATAGATATTTATGTCACGAGTCCTCTAAACGAGTCTTTAAGGACGCAGCCGGAAGGTTAACTGCGAGGCGGAGCGATAGCGAAGCCGAGTAGTTAACCTTCCGGCTAAGTCCTTAAAGAGTAATAGAGGACGAGTTATATACAATGATTTTTGTTATTTTTTGTTATTTTAGTTTATCGCTTATTAAAAATAAACTTTTATCACTTTCGCAAGTTCAGAATTGTCATTACTCTTGATTTTCTGTAACAAGGGTTGGTGGTACTGGATGCTTGGTTTGTGATCAGACAGTTGAATGTTTTTTCTACTAATGCAAGCAGATTTGGAAAAATGTTTGGGAAGTGTTCATAGCTAAAATGATCGAGAGTCCATTAAAAATATTTTAGCGGCCGTTGCTATGGACGCGCTCTTAAAGCAGTATTTAGATGGTTGGTTGCTAAGGGGCTAAGTGCGTGTTTACTAACGTAAATAACAAAAAAATGTAAGGCTGTTTTCAATGTTCGTTACATTGTAGAACAATAAAAACCACAAAATGTAAGCCTTCACGCTGATATTTATTCAACACAGTGTTTGATATAAATTTTGGGTAATGTAATGCGTTCGGATTCGACACAACATCTCTTCGACTTTTATGACCGTGCTTCAGTTGCTGAGGCGTACGTCATGTTAACCCACAGAGTACAACCTTCCCCAATTTCAATATTTATTGTAATGTGTTGCGATTTAGATGGTCAGACGGAACCATAGCCTTTAGTTTAATCAATATCTTTGTTACAATTCACACAAAAAATGGATAAACCTTTTGAAATTTGAAAAGCGTTGGATGGAGAGTTAGCGAAACCTGCTACTAAAGATTACGGTAAATGCTTACTGATAGTGGTCGAGGATTCTCTCGATTACGAGTTTTAAGCAGTAGCTCTATCTTCAAGACTTGAATATACTTTTCTTATTGTTACAAAACCCCATACGAAAAAGACTGCCGGTGAACAAATAGGCGAGCCGGCAAACAAATTTTTGAGTAAATAAACGAAAAAATAGCTGCGTCCTGGACCCTAAATTTCATAAGCTAGACCTTAAACTGTGTTACAACCTATACAAACCCTGTACAGTGCATTGGCAAACATTCTAATCTATATAAAGGTTTGTTAGCCAACAAATCATTTGACATGTATTATTCAATTATTCAGAATATCAAACAGTTCATTTAAATGTAAAAAGATTGTGTTGTTATACTTGCTTCTACCCACCGTGCAACGAAGTAGGGGTATCTGAAGCGGTAAATCTGAACACATTTAATAAAACTCAAAATGTTTCATTTTGTTGATTACTATCTAAGAAACATAACTCTGTGTATCCTTATATTACCATTTCAGAAACATCGTTATGTAAGATATATTTCTAGGAAAGCACATACATCGTTCTAACACCCTAAGAAAGTAAGCAAATGTATAGATGAATTTTCAATTACCTCGCTGATAGTTCATCTGGAGGGCAAATGGTATTCAATTAACAATTGTCAGATTGAAATTCGCTCATTTCAACCCTAATATCTGAGTATATCCTGTTGCCACCAACAGGGAACGACCCGGGCCGTTGCAAAACGGCGTGATGGGCCACTTGCCCGCAAGTGCGGCGCTCACCGGCTGCTGGGCCATCTAATTAATATTGCAGGCGCAACACGCGCACGGCAAGTGTGGGGCCGTGTTGTGCACCAAGGTCGTTTGTCCCCACGAGCGTTCGGCGGTTGTTGAAATGCTTCTGCCAGTGGTGTTCGACCCTTAGGGGAACATGGCAGCTCTATTTATGTCCGAAAGGGCAAATGTACTTTTTGTTTTGCATGGTCATTAAACTACTGTACATTGAAGCTCGTGGTTTGTTTTCTTTCCTAAATTAACATTTTCGCATTTCATTTTCTGTCGTTTTGCTAAATGTTATTTTGTAAATTGCATGGAATTAATCATGCGAATGATGACATTGTACACTTTTGTTTCACACTTTTATGTTTAATTAAAAAATAAAATATCACTTTTAATAACTGTGTGTCATGTTTGAACTTATTACTAACGGATCTCTCATGTTTTTTGGCTATTTACTCTTGGAAACAAAAAATATTTTAAGTAATATATAATTGATTTTTTTAAAACAACCATAGTCCAAAAACACAATTTTTCAGGAGAGAGAAAAAACATTCCATGACGAAATATGTAGACATTTGAAGAATGAAAAGTGTTGTGCAGTTTATCAAGCTATTGTAAACACTGAAGAACGATTGAGGGTTGTTCAAACTCAGAACTGTAGTATGAAAATTATTAGATAATGTGGAGTGTGAATAAACTAAGGAGGTTTTTCAAAAAATTGAGAAATTTGTATTTCAAAGTTATTTATTTGGGGTAGTAATATTACAATATTTGAAGGAATAATGCAAGAATGAAGGAATAATGCATTTAATCGATTTGAAATATTATTGTCCATCTTATTATTCCTTGCCATTGTTGTTATCATCATTATCAGTGTTTTTCTCTTTCACATTAGCACCTGTCACTGAGGACAAATTTAGATACAAACTTCTGTTAACTGGCGACAGTAAATATTTAGAAAACGTTTAAAGATTCCTTTGTGATTAAAATGTGCTTCTCCTTTAACATTATTTGCTCTAATTGCATTCCTCTCTTTCTTTAGCACAAGTTTCTTCCACTCTGTTCTTTCTACATCTTTTCTTCGTCCATTTCGTCGTCGGACGTCGGACGTCGTAACAACGTCCATTTCGTCGTTGTTAATTTCTTCTTTGCTTGCTCAGATTCACAACACAAAGGACTTATACACCACAAGAACAGGTTATACACTATCTCTAAACGTCCAGAACAAATATACTGGTTATGCAGAATAACTATATTTACAAAATAAATATTATCACCCTTGCAGACTGAGTTAAGTTGTGCTTGAGAAAAAATTACGGAGAACACTTACATGTAAAAGACTATTCCTTTTGCCCAAAAAATCCTCTAGACTATGGTTCTTTCATCAAAATCACTCAAATATTCGGAGCTATTAACTATAAACAAGGGCAGATTTTTTTAACAACCAGTGAGCATATGGCGGCTATGAAGCCCGAGCAGCAATTCTGTATATCAAAATTTCTCTCTGTTGCGTAGGATTGGTTTTTTAAACACTTCAGTTGCTTATAAAATTCGCTGTCAGCTTAAAATACAGCGTCATACACGTATTTCAAAGTGCACTTTCTGACACGATTTAATTTCATTTCCAGGAAATGCGCTCTATAGTAAAGGTCTAAACAACAGCCTCGCGCGTCATTCAAATATTGTTTCTTCTTCTCTCCGGCGGTCGCCACAAACTGCAGTACATCCAGCGTATCGAGGAAGCAATGAAATGGGCACCTGCATTCCGTGGTGTTTGCAGTCGCCCGAGCGAAAAACCCTGTTGGTCGCTGCTCGGCCAGAGGCGCGGGAGGGCAGGAGGGCGAGGGAGGGCGATGGAACACGGCGGGCACGTGGAGCGCACGCGCCCATACATCATTTTTCCCCATCAGCGCACGTCGCAGCGGCGCGAACGCTCCCCCGGGCGCACGCAGCAGCGCCCGCCGCGTGTCCGGCGCACGCACACACGCACACGCCCCCCTCCACAGCGCCTGTTCGCCGCCCAAGGCCCTTCCCCCTGCTACTTCCGCCACGCCGGGCCGGGATTAGGGGGCTGGTACTCATAACCCAGGTTCCAGAAATGTACGCCTTCACCTGCGATGTTTTTTTCTCTAAATGAATTCTGAAGTTCTTTAATTTTTGCCTTTAGATTTTTTAAGATAAAAATTGTACGGTAAGTGTATATTGCTTGTACGAGGAAAGAGAAGGTAACTTCTCGAGTGAAGTTCCTTCACATGTGTGCGACCTTAGTAGAGAATAGTGATTTACATAGCAAGGGCGTGAAACAAGTCATTCACGCACGAGTCGAGTTTGTCGTCCACTCGTAGCTTGAACGACAAAGAGACGAGTGCGTGAATCACTTCTCGCCCGCGTTGCGTTCACTATTTTTTAACACGCCGTGAGCGAAACGCAATTCCTCAAGTAAAAGAATAGAAATTAATTATCAGTAAACTAGAAATACGTTATGCGTAACTCAAAATCTTTATTGTATGCAGCCTACACATTACATTTTTCTATTTCTTTTCAGAATTATCATTAATAGCAAAATTAACCAAACTATTATTAAATTGAAAGGAAAAACGCTCATTTTTTAAAGGATTTATGGATATAGACTGGGAATCTGAACACTTTTCCACATCAGGAACGAAGGTAGAAGAAAATATTTCTTCTAATCGGTATACATCAAGAGAATCAACACGTCCAATATGATAATTTGTTTTCAGGTGCTTTGATTTCGGTTTTTCACAAGGTTATTATATTAATAGCTTTTAACGTAGAGTAACGAGCCCATAATGTTGACGGAGCTAAATTCTTCGACAGATCATCTCGATAAGTTACACATCTACGTCAACAGAAGTGGTTTTTCTTTGTTGCACTACTTTTTAAATTCATTGTAGGCTGAGGTGTATTGGCGCCTTGATTTCTCAGGCTACAAACTTATAACTTAACTTAAATAATAAACAAAGGCGTCGTAAAGACAAAAGATAATTGCGAATCGTTTCAGGCATTTCGCACATGCTTCGTGATGTTTCACACCGTGTGAAAAAATTAGCTGTTTCGCATACGCAAAAGAAGCACGATAAACCGCGTTGTCCTTACGGCGTATTAAAAACCCTCTTTTTCGGGAATTTTACTTGAAATTTTAGGATGTGCCGTCCTCACCATAATTTTCGAGAAATAGTTCACAAATCTAAGTATAGAAATAAATCTTTTACTTTTCTAATGAACTTACCCCTTACAACGTGTATGCTCCCGTAGGCGCCCGTGATCGTGGGTATTTCCAATAATTTCAGCTGCCGCTGCTTTCCACTTCCCACACGTCTCTGTCCGTTCTGCTCTCTTTGAGGTAATTTCAAGTAAGAAAACTTAAAGTTCAAAATATACTATACTTCATTAGTTCTGGAAGGCTAATCAATTGGCAAACTATTACCTGCTCCACTTTGCGAATATTTTGTTCTGTATTCTTGAACCACCGATTAATTACATTTAATGCCTTCCCCAAGGTTTCAGCAATCTTATAAACACTTTAAGGCGCTACTAGTTGGGTATTTAAATAAGTCTTTCACTTAAATATCACGACTTCGACAAAATTGTTACGAAATGTTGACTAGAAATATTGACAAAAATATTGACTAGAAGGTTGTTGTTATTATTATTATTATTATTATTATTATTATTATTATTATTATTATTATTATTATTATTATTATTATTATTATTCATGCAAGTGTTTAAGACAGTCATACACATCACCAACATTACAAAATTTGTTCAGCCAATTTTTTTCCTCTTCCTCTCGTTGCTTCTCTTTCCTCTATCCCGCACCAGCTTCATCTCTCATTAAACTGTTTGTTTACACTTGTTGTTATTATTATTATTATTATCAATATTATTATTAGTTAATTATTTACCTATTGTTTTTATAATGCTGGCACAAACTGTGAGGGAGCTACACAGCCTTGTTAATATGAATAATGTTTTCTGTTTCTTAATGGTTTTGTAGTGTAGGAGCTGTAGTTAGTTTCTTTCCTTACAGCAAACGTGCGGTTTCCCAGCAAAGGTAACGATTAATTTCGTACTAAATTATTCTTCCCACTTCTTTGATACACGTTTCCAGTATATATTTTCCAATTACTTCACGTGTATAAATGTTAATTGACTACAAGTTTACAAGTAAACTAAAACATTACAACTACGTTTTATTTAAATTATATCTGCGAATTTTATTTGTAAATTTGAATGTTCTGAATGAAGTTTATGATAATATTTGTGTTTATGTTTTATTTATTTACTTCTTATGAAAGGGCATTCTATTTTAATATAAAATTACGCAGTATATCAGAATGTTCACAAGAGGCGTTTTTTTTGCTTTAAATACAATTATTGAATAACTGATTCATTATAATATTATGTAATTATCTTTAACTTAGAACATTTACTTTTCATCTAGCCCACTCATAACGGTCATTTTACTTATCTCATTATTATTGCCAGTTAATGGAGTTTTTGATAGCTTCATAGAACTATTTCATTTATCAATGAAATTCCAATTATCAATATTTTAATAGCTTGAAAAAAAGTACGAAGAATTTAATTCATAAATTAGTAAAAGTTTTTTCCTCTTTAATAGAATGAAGAGAGAGGGAGAGTAAATTGATTACCCAAGCACCAAAAATCCTAATTAGTAGCGAATCAGCGAATATCTGGTTGATTCATAAATTCATATGGAATCGGTCTGGCAATGAGGTGCGATTTTAGTTCGTCGAACCGTCTAATTGTGAACTCGGGTCTGCGCACCGAACAAAACTCATTTAGTGAACTAGTTGGAACGAATAGAATTTCATTTTGTAATGACAGATTGATAGTTACCCATGAATAGGGCAAATGAATAATGTTTGTGGAAAAGGAATACATGACAAAAATAGATTTTTCACGAGACGGTAAACTGGTTCCAAAGCAGTTAATTATTTTTTTTATTCTAAATTTTGTTTTAGCATATTAAAATCTTTGAGTATTTCTAAAATATTCGTACTCTGATTGAATAATTTTATTTTATTTTGGTTTCTTTTGATAACAAATGTTGAATCTCACTGCCAGGTTGTTCGTTGATAAAATTATACAAAACTGAATGATTATCTATTTTTTGCTTCTTGAAAGTGCTATGAGGTTTAGAAGCATTAATGTTAAAGCCATAAGTTATTCTATTGTTATATTGCACAGTAAATATTCTGTATTTACCAAACATACGGTGTAATTTTTTCTGGGGAAATCGGAACAAATGCCTCATCCCTTTCTCAAAATAAGCAAAATTCTTAGCTAAACTTTGAATATGTAGAAACTAGGATTTTTTTGGTTAAAGCCAAACAATGTTGTAGGTAAACATGGGAAATAAAGTTGTACATTTTAAACTAAATAATTTAATTGGGAAACAGTGCAACCTTTATTGTAAAACAAGATATACTCTAAAGCTATCAATAAAATGTAATTTGATGTGTTATTGGTTTAGTTTAAAAATTAAACTTTATTATTACTGATAACCTCATAAACAAAATACCACATGATATTTCTGTAATGATTTCCCTCAAAAAATTAACACCATTCGCGTTGAACAAGATATACGGTGAGCTGCAGACAGCGGTGTATCCCGAAACAAATATCGCCTTTTGTGTCCTATTTTTATTACCATTACCTTAACGGCCTATCTTAAATTGCGTTGTATCAGTCAAAGGACATAATCTAGCAGAAGACCATTAATTGAAATAACAATATATTAAAGGAAGCTGAATGAAACACGTTCGTCTAATTAATATTTGACACGTTCTGAAAATACTTTGGATATAATTGGATTTATGTAATAGACTTAATACCTTAAATACATTTAATTTAATACCCTCATCTGTTGGAAATTTTGAAATAAATTCCTTCGTCGCTTCGTAAATTTATCACAAATTTACAAAGCACTTCCATATTTCCTAAGATCTTCTGTAATTTGCGTATTAGACAATATTTATTGAGTTTGTTCAAAATTATATACGAAGAAATGGTTCATGAAATATATACATTCATTTGTTATTAACAACATGACAGTAGAGGGATTTCCTCAAATATTTAAAATCAGTTAAGAAAATTGTAAAGAATTTACATGCCTAATATACATACGGAAAGAAAAATACATGAAAGAAGGCACGAAAACGAAAATATATCCAATATTAGTTGACGCGAAGAAAAATATTTGCTACATGAATTAAAAGAGCGGCTGAGATTTGATGAAAATTGAGCCAACAGCGCAGATATGCCCGGCAAATCTTAATATTGCACTGCATTGACATTGTTTTAGTTTTAATCTCTTTTTAATAGTTGTATTGTTTTGTTGAGATTACATTGTTCAGTTTACAAGAAAAACTTTGCAAATGTAATCTATTTTAACTTAATCTAATTTAAAATTGTACTGAACTAATTTTAATAGTAGGAAAGGAAACAAAAAGCACATCAGAAGAATTATTAAATACTTAAAGGAAAGAATGGAGGTGAAATCTGGTCTTAATTATTGCTTTGTATCTGGAATTCTTTCCGAATCTATAGCGAGCTTTTAAGAAGTGTTTGTGTAATTGTTTGTGTGTTGTTAGATAAATTGCTACTTGGGATTTTATTTCATTTTTGTTTAAATACCTGTTTGTTGCTCGTAAACCATGAAGTTCTTGTTATTTGTCTTAAATATTTGTTGTGAAATTTTTACATTTTATTGAGATTGGTTTTGGCGGCATTGTTTCAGATAGGGCATGCGTATAACAGTGCTAATGCGACGTATGTCCCTAATGAAGGTCGGCGATTCAAGCGACAACTCACTGACTTGTGTTTGGGGCGCACTGGAGAAGTGATGGCAAATTTTACCAATTGTGGGAATTCTGATTTGGTGTTGTTGACGTTCTTATCAGAAGAAATAAAAGAGGTCATCTTCGTCAACATACTAGCTTTATTAAGATAGCCAGCTTTCGACGGCTTTGCCGACTTTCGACAGTCGACCGACTTTTGCGGAAAGCAGCGAGACTGACGATGACGGCAAAGCCGTCGAAAGCCGGCTATCTTAATAAAGCTAGTATGTTGACGAAGATGATCTCTTTTATGTCTTCCAAATTTTACCAAACCATCGATACAATGATGTTTCGATACATCGCTAAAGGGTTTTCGATGTCGATGAAAACATCAACGACAAAATATCGATGTTTTAATTATAGACCAATAAACATTATTTTCCTATCCATTTTTAATTACAGTACGTAAATGGGATATACAGTATTGTTTAGTTACCAGCATGTTAGTAGTATGCTAATAAAAATTATCAATCTAAAGAATAAAATGAACGATAAAGAACATTGTGTTTCGCAATTTTACTCTCTAGACAGTTCCATTCATACACCATCAAAGTAAAACCACCTAAAATTCCCTCAGTTACACAAGGCTAAATGTGCAACGTGATAAAGACGATGAAGAAAAACAACGATATTGCAGAAGATTGCTGCTACTCTACAACGTGCCTAAACACCATTATTTAAAAAAAATAAAAAAATAAAAAACATCGAAAGAAAAATATCAATGTCAATATATCGATGTTTCTGGTGGAAAACATCGATGTTTTTTGCCATCCGCACACCGGAGGCAGCTGGCTCGCGCCCGCAGCGCCTCTCGCGGCGCCGCTCTGTACTTCCGGCCGGCCGGGCTGCCGGTGCGGGAGCGCTCACCCTGTGCGGGGGGCCGTGAAATATGGGCGGCGCGAGGGAATGCGGCGGACGCAACAATGAACGGGGAAGTGAGAGGGGTCGCGCGCAAAAATTATTTCGAAAATCCGCGCTCGTAAATTCCACGGTAATCAACATAATGGCAAACGCTATAATTGGGCTTTTACCGAGGGCTGGGGGCACTCTTCCTGCTGCACCGTGCTGGGTCGACCCCCACTCACCCCCACCCGCCTCGTACAGTGGCCGAGAATGCGATTTTGGGATTATGTAGGATTTACATTTTGGGTTATAAAATTCTAATTCTTTTAATTTCCGAAACTCTGTCGGAGGATTTTCTCTTTGAAAAATATTGACCTCTATTTCTGCAGTAGTACCAGCAAAATCTCTGCAAGATTCATGTGTGGAAGTAAAAGCTCCCCTCACCAGGAAAATAATTACAACTGCAATGATATGATGTATTGTTGTGTTTTCGTGTTCCTTGCTTTCATTATTTTGGTGTTTTTTAAAAATACATTTATTGTGACATTATCCTTTACGATTCTTAGTGCTTTCTTTTGTCCTTTTCGAACATATATACTATGAGTAAATACTATTTCGTCCTATTATTAATATATTTAAAAAAAAATTGGAGCAGATGATTTGATATATTATTGCGCAGTTGCAATGTTTGTGATATCCACCTTTCATCAAAATTGAAAAATGCTAGAGCACTTAACTCAATATGATATATCTTTCAATAAAATGTAATTTTATTTTGTGCCTCTGCCACCAAAGTTGCGTGTAATGACAGTTTTTTAGTTTATTAACTTTACATTGCTGAAACACGAGGAGCTAAAACACATCAAATGTCGAATTAATTATGTTGCCTGGGCCTTTAAAATTAAGTCCGATATTTAATGTCAATAAATTTTAATATTCCTTGCATATAAAGATGTTTGATCACAATTCCGATTCAAGAAATATTCATTGAATAAAATGATTTTGACAGTACATTATCATGTATGAAAAATAGGGACATTGCTTGCGTCAAACAACACGTCTGCGCAGTGCGCGCTCTCCTACGCGGCCTGACTGAACCGAAACAATAGCATATGACGGGCTGCAGCCGCAGCTGATGGGTGGCGCGGCGCGGTCTGGCGCTCTATGAAATGTGCGCTTCCAAAGCATCGCGCGTTTTTTGTAAACTGTTAAATGGACCCATTCACCGTGAGCTTTTCCTCGCTCCCTCCACCACCTGCAAAACATTGCGGGAAAAAATCCTGGGTTTTGAATGACTGCCTGCCCCTATGCGCGGGTCCATCGTTTCGTGTTTTATTAGACTAGAACTATGATCTGCAAAATTTTCAGTTTTGGGGCACAGAAAGGGTTGCTTTATGTTTTGTCCATTCGACGTGCAAAATATATTGTTGTATGTGTTGCAGAATACAGTATAGAATGATGGATATTTACATTCCATTATAGCCTTTGCGGGTGTGAAAAAACGAGTTTGTGTAAATCGATTAAGCACGTTTAATAGTGCGCTTTTAAACAAAATAATGGACCTGATATTACGATTTCTCTCTTTTATATGGCAAGCAGTAACATTCGTTTTGATTTCAATTTTATGTGGAGATATTTTTATCTAAAAACTATATTGAAATATCAGGTTACAGTAGCCATAAAGTGTTCACCATTGTTTTTTCAAAAGAAGTTTATATTTATTTTGTGCAGTAAAAACTCAGAATTTTATCTGCTACATCAAGTTGTGACAATATATTTAAATTCCTTTTTTTGTTGATTTGTAATATATTACATTAATAAATATTCAGTATTAGTCTGATCCTTATATTAACAAACTTTGAACGAAATAAAAATTGAGTCATTGTCTAACAAAACAGAATAAAATACTGAAAATAAGAATAAAAGAATACATTATTTTCACCCTTTTCAAGCGTATGACGATGTTATGCATGAACATCCTTGAATAAACTTTTACTTTCCTCTTCACGTTTTTGCTTTAAAAACAGAAACATCCATTATTATACTATAATATAATTTAATAATATACCATAACATTTATTAGTATATTATTGTTTTAAAGTTATTTTCATTCTCATAATTTAGAAAAGATCTAATAGAATTGAAACAAGAAAACGTAAAAAATGTTTATACTTCTTCAGAAATGTATTATTTACCCTCATCTGAGTTATACGCAAAACGCATCACCTCACCAAGCGAAAAGCTATATTATCTCCACGAGCGCGTAATGCACACACGCTTCTCCACCGCCCGTTTTCACCTGGTTATTCTTCTCCCGGGGCGCGGCAATCAACCCGGAGTGAGCCGGCCGCTGCTCCAGCGGTGCGCAGTATTTAGTGCGGGCGTTCATCACCGGCGCGGTTGGGCGTTGTCGCCGGCCGGAAGAAGCCGAAAGAAGCCGAGCGGTGGCGGGTGGCAGGCGCTGCTAATTCCGGATGATGCACGGCCGCCGCATTCCTCATTACGAGCATTACTCATCATCGGGGCCGCTGAGCCTTTTCCCGCGCGGCGCGTTGCAGTCGAAGCCTCTATTAGTCTTGTCGGCGGCCGCCCAAATATATCGCTCCCTGGGCGGCGAGCGCGTGAGCAGCGTCCGTCTGGCCCCAACTGCTCCCCTCGACCGGATGGGCCGTGCGATTCGGGGGGGGGGGGGGTTCGGTTCTTCATTACGTGCTGCTGCTGCTATCGTTGGTTCTCCGCATTAGAAGTCGTTTGCGGTTGCTCGTGATGGAAGAGAGGGAGATCACGTATTTAAACCTTCCTTTCAAGTGGCTGCAAAATGTAACTTAGATTACCTCGGACATTTCATTATGGTAGGGTTCTCCTCCGTTTCCCCCGACTTATTATTTCAGAATGCATATTTTTTTCAGATTACGCATACCATCAACAGGGATAACTACATTGTTAGACTACGTGTTTCTATTCGTTTATCATGTGTGATAGAAATTTGGATGGTGACCATTATCTCATTCTCCTAGATAGTTTGGCAAGGGCTTATACTCCTTCTGGCTTTGAAATATGTAGTTTTTTTGTGATATGTGGTTGTTTTATATTAAAACACATAATAATTATGCCTAACAAATACTACAGTTTCTTGTCATAGTATCAATTGATGAATCAATTTATAACTAACATTGTGAATTGACATTTTGCGTACGAACACGAGTATTTAAGGATGTCATCACACATGAATTTTAAAAAACTTGACTTTAACTGAGTAAAAGAAGAGATTTTTCAGAGCATCGTCTGAGGAACAATGGATCCCAAACTAAGTTCTGAACGCCTTTCTTTGCGTTGTAGATGACAACCTGAGCGCAGACGGAATGGGCCTAGAAACGAATACTGGCCTTGGCTGCAGTGTGATTGCTGCGTCGGCGGCAGTAGAGATTGGGGCTGAAATGGCTGAATAAGAGTCACACGACAGTAATTAGTTTGCATGCACGGAGAACTTTGAGCTATGTGAGAATAGACAGCGAAACCGTAAATCAAAAACCCAAACGGAATGTATTTTCGCTTTGAATTTCTATTACTACATATGAGTATTCATAAAGTAGAAAAGAGTAATTTCGCGTTCATAAACATTTTTTCAAGCTTGTGAAAGGAATATCTTCAGCAATACTCCTTTGTAAACAATTGCTATAGCTTTATGAAAGAGTTCTTAATCAAGGATGTAATGTTGATTTCAAAACGTTTTCTTCGCATTGAGTTTACGTATGTTATAGTTCAATCAAAGGAGCCGAACTGCTGCAAAAGTATTGAATGGCTCTAAACGCTGCGTCCTGTAGTACTCGTAACTGCTACAGAAGGCGCTACCGCAATTGTGTGCGCTTGATCTTGTGATACGAGATCCGCATGCAGCGCATTGGAGGATGCGGTGCGACCAACTCGTCGCCTCGGGACAGCTCACTCAAGCGGTGAGCAGTCAATCCCAATTCAACTGCGCCAAGGGACTTTATGCATCCGCCCTATCCCTATCTATCTATCTATCTATCTATCTATCTATCTATCTATCTATCTATCTATCTATCTATCTATCTATCTATCTATCTATCTATCTATCTATCTATCTATCTATCTATCTATCTATCTATCTATCTATCTATCTATCTATATCTATCTATCTATCTATCTATCTATATCTATCTATCTATCTATCTATCTATCTATCTATCTATCTATCTATCTATCTATCTATCTATCTATCTATCTATCTATCTATCTATCTATCTATCTATCTATCTATCTA
>BLKR01012896.1:0-15287 GCA_011170035.1 Teleogryllus occipitalis | reverse complement strand
GCCTACTCCCTATCATGGGAAAAGTTTTTGAAAGGCTAATCCTCGCGCGAATCCAACCACTTGCCATCTCGGGAAACCTCATTCGAGATTAACAATTCGCCTTCCGACCAGGTCACTCCGCCTCACTACAGGCTCTATGCATGGCTCAGCAGATCTCCGCTGATCTCATACTCACAAAGGATGTACCTGTCGTCTACCTAGATATGGTACAAGCCTTTGATAAGGTACCCCACAACAAACTAATCGCGAAACTTAAGCGCTGCCTCCCACAAGATGTTACCGATATGATTACATCTTTCCTCGCAAACCGCACTTTCGTGGTAAAAGTAGGGAAAGCGAGATCCTCAAAACGCGGAATCTTCGCCGGGGTCCCCCAAGGCTCCGTACTCTCCCCGCTATTGTTCTCGCTATATGTCAATGACATACCACATATACCACGAATACGGTTATTCCTCTATGCCGATGACATAGCAATCCTAGCAAGAGGAATAAACCGAGACCACAAACTAAAAACACTACAAAAACAGATGAACCTGACGCTGAAGTGGGCAGAAGAAAACCACTTGACCTTCTCAGCGGACAAATCTCAGGCAATCTGCTACACTCGCCGTATACACAAGAACGCAAAACGGTTTGCACCACCTAAGCAAATCACCATAGGAACCCAAGCACTTAAATGGGCACCTAAGGCAACATACCTAGGCGTCACTTTCGATCGGAGACTACGCTGGCATTTACACGTCAGGCGTATCCGATCAATGCTCCAACTAAGGGTGCGCCTACTAAAACCTCTTAAAGGATCCTACACTTCCCTTGGACCTTCGGCTGGCACTCTATAAAACGTGCTGCCGGCCTGTGGCCACTTACGCCGCGGCGACGTGGTGGACCACAGGAAAGAAGTACAAGGACACACTTGAGCGAATTCAGAACAGAGTTCTACGGCTCATAGCACGCCCTCCGTTTCGGAAAAGACTGAAAGTACTGAGGAAGGAACTCGATATCGAATCCTTCACTCAGTGCTTGAGACGGCTATCATTCAATGAAGCTTATCAAGCCTTTCAATCAAACGAAGCACCGGCTACACTCAAACAATTCCACAAACATGTCCTCACCATAGGAAAAAGACGACAAGCTCTACCCTCGGATATACTGAGGGCTTAGAGCGAGCAAACTCAAAATTTGACAAAGTCACTGAAGTGACTTAGCAAAATCGCCAAAACTGGCATTTGACTTAGGTCCGTCGCGTACCTACATCACTAACTCACACTTAGCAGTAAAACGCAAACGCGTGTGCACTGCAAAACCCGATACACATGTATCGAAACCAAAACACTGACCTTCGGCTACGCCGAAAAAAAAAAAAAAAAAAAAAAAAACACCTGCGCACAACAGCCCTGAGGAAGACCACGACAAGATGGTCGAAACGTCGGCAACACAGCCTTCGACGCGGCGTCTCCCGGACAGCCAAGATCATCTCAAATATACAAAATTTCAAATTGAGATATTTAGAAACGACGTGATTAAAAAGATATAAAGTAAACACACACGCAGTCACATAGTGTGCTACGGGGATGTTTCAATATTAGTACTACTTGGAACAGTGGAGTTCGGAATGAAATGTGGACAATCTGCATAATCGTAAAATATTTTTAAATGTCTAAGTAGAAGTACAGGTTATTTTTAAACACGTAGCTTTGGAAGACTTTTTTCTTTTCTTATTGGTAACTGGCTCTGAAAATCGTAGCCATCGTTCTGTCATTGGTGGACCTAGCGTGGGCAACTCGTGACGGGGCGACCCAACGTCCGTCGTGATTTTAAGGGCGATGGTAAGAGTTATAAACATTAAATTCGTGTTTATATAACAATGTAATGAGCCACTTAACAAAACAATATTAGCTTCATTATTTGATCTGAAGTTCCAGATATTATGGATCTTGAAATGCGAATAATAGAAACCGAAGACTCTCAGTATATATATTCTCTAATTTTTTTAATACATTATTTTTTACCTATTTTTTACAGACATAATGGATGGAGTCATTAATTGGGAGCAATTGATATGCAAAACAGCAGCACAGATTAGTCTTCATAGGTAAATTATCATTGCTTCATTGCATACCACTCCTCTAATCTCCTGCACATATTGAAGAAAAAAGTTCAACTGGGTAGACCCAAAATATACAAACATTTTCCATTTTACCAATTTGAACACGAGAGCTGTGTAGATACACAAATTGAGAGTACTGATGAAAAGGTGCCTTACTACGTGGAGAATTATTCAAATTTTTCCCCCCTACTTGCATTATTATGTTCAGTGATGTGAGTGAGTACTTCAGTAATTTGCTCTTGCCTTGAGTCGCTGATTCAAAATTTTTATAGACTGCTCATCTCCTCGCCCTTGTAGTCTGTTTTGACAAATGTGACGCATGTTTCGGCATTGTTTCTCCCAATGAAGTGTTTACAAATTTCTGTAAAAGAAGAGGTTGTTTAGGAAGAATACGATCTTTTCATATTGTACATTGTACATTACAGTATATTCTGTACAGAATTATATCGTACTTTTTACTCTCAACCTACCTCAATTTTTAAAAGCTTTCGAACTCACAATGTTTTCTTGCCGCTTTGTATATAACATGGACTCATGACATTGCATGTCCATTGACATTCTTTACCACTTTAGTTACGGATTTTTTTCAAATGTTTCACTAACGTTCAGAACTAACAAGTCACGAACGCTCACACAGGTACATTACATAACCTTATTCAAATCCCAATGAATTTCGTAATAAATCTGGATATTGATGAAATCAGAAGTAAATTGCAGAAGTCATCCTCTGGTGTCGCGCCGCTAAAATATTGACATTGATGCACTTTTGAATCTGTAATGTAATGCTAGCCGAAAAGTTTTGAGAAAAGTAATTAGTTTGTAAATATATTGTAAAAATCATAGCCGTTACATAGTACTCAAGACCTTTAAAGAAAGCTAGAACAAAAGTTTCATTGGCATTGGTTCGGTAGATTAGGATATTACTGCGCTGTAAGACAACGCACTTCTGTCTTTATAGATATAGATAGAAGTATAGATATAGAGGTATAGATATGGAGGTATAGATTTAGATAAGCAGGTACAGATTTAGATATTTGAGATAGAGATTTAGATATCGAGGTAGAGATTTAGATATCGAGGTAGAGATTTAGATATCGAGATAGAGATTTAGAAATCGAGGTAGAGATTTAGATGTCGAGGTAGAAATGTAGATGTCGAGGTAGAAATTTAGATGTCGAGGTAGTGATTTAGATGTCGAGATAGAGATTTAGATATCGAGGTGGAGATTTAGATGTCGAGGTGGAGATTTAGATGTCGATGTAGAGATTTAGATATCGAGGTAAAAAATTAGATATCGAGGTAGAGATGGACAAACATACAGACAGGCGGTCGTGTGGATGCACAAAGAGACAGACAGGCGGTCGTATGGATGCACAAAGAGACAGGCGGACGTATGGATGTACAAACAGAAAGACAAACGGACGGATAGATGCACAAACAGACGTATGGATGCTTACACAGACCAGACAGACACACAGATGGATGCACACACAGACAGACGGATGGATGGATGCACACATACAGACTAATGGATTTATTTATTTATTTATTTTTATTTATTTTACGTCAAAAAACAGTTAAAACTGCGTATGACGGGCTATGGGGAAAAGTGAATTGTGTGCACATTTTCAAAATTCTGCGATCCCTACACTAAATCATATACTACTTAAGTTTTGAATTTTGAAAGGGAGAAAAAAAAACAAAAAAACTCCCATGTAATAAAATCGATTTTCAAGGATAAATAAGCAATAAATTTTGAATTTTGAAAGGGAGAAAAAAGAAACAAAAAAACTCCCATGTAATAAAATCTATTTTCAAGGATAAATAAGCAATAAATTTTGGCTCTTATTACTTCCTGCCGCGACAACGTGGAAACGATAGTACCCGGAAGCTGTGTTACAATAGTTGTTACAGGTTGTTTATACTCATTTATACAGTCCAAATGGAAATTAATGCATTATGTATCATTGTTAAAATTAATGTTACTTTTCTTGTGATGCTCAGTATAGTCTCTAATTGTATAGAAACAGTTATGTAGCAGAAACGATTTCACTTGGGATTTAAACTTTTCTATTGAATTTAATCGTTTAATGTCATCTGGCAAGGTGTTGTAAAATAATGTACATGTATTGTATGTGAATTTTTTGTAATGAGCTGCTGATACTGTCACCTGATGAATATGATTTCTACGTCGAGATTTCTACGGATGGATGGATGGATTCACGCGGACATTCAGATGTATGCACACAGACAGACTAATGGATGGATGGATGGATTCACGCACAGTCAGATGCGGCGACACAGACAGACACACAGATGGATGCACACACAGACAGACGGATGGATGGATGCACACATACAGACTAATGGATGGATGGATGGATTCACGCACAGTGAGATGTATTCACACACAGACAGACTAATGGATGGATGGATGCACACACAGACGAATGGATGGATGGATGGATGGACATGCTGTCACATTCCTTACTACTCCCTTTAGTGTGAGGTTTTTGGACGAATGACTAGAAGAGATTATATTTGTTTGATGAGTGGCGTCCGTATTAACAATGGATATCACCAGCTTTATTACAGTTGAAATGGTCCCACTGTAATGCAGGGTATAGTGTCGTGTTTCCATACCAATGAAAAAAAAGATCAGGTACTTTTGAGGAATTAATAGGGAGAATATATTTATTCTTAGAATTTAAAAACATGGAAAGAATGGCAGTAATCTTTGAATTGGATTACATCATACATTAGCACTTGATACATAAAACTTACAATGATTATATTCTGAACACAATAACAATGAAATGACACTATCTGAAAAAAAATGAACATGACATATAACCTTATGTACACAACTTGACAACATAAAAAAGGAATCGGGAAATAATTCTCAAATAATTCCCGTACAGTACGTAACAACTGTAGAGTGAATTAAAAATGAACTCCCTCACCTTATTGATAATTACATTAAATTGTATAACCCAGATAAAGATTATTGTTTCAGTTACAACATTAATCTAATACATTTTTCGCAGAAATCTCTTAAGGATTATGTCAGTGAGTATATAACTAGAATGCATTATTTGATGAAATAATAAAATGTAACATCAAATTAATACTTTCTTTGACCTCGAAAGAATTCGTTACTTCCTAAGACTTCTGTAGCGTGAAATTTGCAATATCTTTGAAATGTTGAATTATCTGTTTTCAGTTACGACAGTGGTTGAATGAATTACACTTTCTATAGCAGTGATTTCAATGTACGCCTAAAGTAACTAAGAGTTCTATTCACTTTGCTTGCAAATATAGCTTCTAGTTAAATACTGCCTGATACTCTAACAAGGGAAAACGGCAGTGCAGTTCACAGCAGAACGTTAATACACGCGATACCACTGGTCGTTTTAAAATCTGCAAGCAGTCGACGGAAATATAGATCTCCGCCGCAACGAGTCAGACAGTTGAGTTTCCTGGCGTGGTGTCGTTTCCGCAGCGAATTCTATCCTGCGCTTCGTCGCCTTGCGTGGCAGTATGGTCGAGTCGTATATTTTCGTTTCCCACAACGAAAATTAGTCCTCTTGCTTCAGTGACGCGTAGGCAAGAAAAGTAGTCAAAGGGCAGGGATAAAAGCTGTGGAGGAAAACGTTATTTGTCGCGAATTCACCCAAAATTACAAGTGTATGTTATTGTGCACTGAAATTCATCATTTGAAATTACATGGAACGTTAATATTGAAAACCATTTGTATTTCATTTACGTTAAATATTTTCATTAAGTAAATTGTAACTTCATTATCTTTAATGAGCCTTTTGGAAGACGTTATCGGTCGATTTCTTCCGTAGTCCGCAATCTTCCAGAGCAACAGTTTTCGCAGGTCTCAGGCAAAATGGACAAGAATTCGATTCTTCCTCGTAATTTGTGAGAGCTTGTCGAAGAATTTGTGAAGCGGTGACAATTATCTGCGCCATCAAGTGGTCAATTCGAGTACTCTATCATGTGTACAGAGCTTCGAAGGGACAAGAAACTTACAACACTTTGCCAGATGACATTAAACGATTAAATTCAATAGAAAAGTTTAAATCCCAAGTGAAATCGTTTCTGCTGCATAACTGTTTCTATACAATTAGAGACTATACTGAGCATCACAAGAAAAGTAACATTAATTTCAACAATGATACATAATGCATTAATTACCATTTGGAATGTATAAATGAGTATAAACAACCTGTAACAACTATTGTAACACAGCTTCCGGGTCAATGACCCCCATCTCGATCAGGTTTTTCGTCCAGTTTCCCTGATCCATTGAGCAAATGCTGAGATGGCCCCTTGTTTTGCTTCTAGACATAAATTTAACTTCATTTTCTGTGCACGTCTTCTAGATTAGATTAGATTAGATTAGATTTTATTACATGGGAGTTTTTTTGTTTTTTTTTCTCCCTTTCAAAATTCAAAATTTAAGTAGTATATGACTTATTGTAGGGATCACAGAATTTTGAAAATGTGCACACAATTCACTTTTCCCCATAGCACGTCATACGCAGTTTTTAACTGTTTTTTTGACGTTAAATAAATAAATAAATAAATAAATAAATAAATAAAAGGAGTAATGTTGCAAATATTCTGGTTTGTAAACGTGAGCTAGCGGTTACAATACCTACAGACGGATGGATGCACACACAGACAGATGAATGGATGGATGGATTGACACACAGACAAACGGATGGTAGGACAGAGAGTCAGAAAGATGGAAGGACAGTCAGACATGAAAGGACAGGCAGACGGGAATAACAGACAGACGAATGAAAGCAAAGACACACAGACAGACGGATGGAAGGACAGACAGAGAGTCGGATAAAAGGACAGATAGACAGACAGATGGAAGGACAGACAGAGGGATAAAAGGACAGAAAGGCGGACAAACGGATGGAAAGACAAACAGACGCATGGAAGGACAGACAGACGGATGAAAGGACAGACAGACCTATGGATAGACGGACGGACGGGCAAACAAGCAAGCAGGCAGGACGACAGACAGACCCAGAGGCCGACAGACAGGCACGGAGGCGGACGGACACGGAGGCGGACGGACAGGGAGGCGGACGGACACGGAGGCGGACGGACACGAGGGCGGATGGACACAGAAGCGGACGGACGGGGAGGCGGTCGGACACGGAGGCGGACGGACAGGGAGGCGGACGGACACGAAGGTAGACGGACACGGAGGCGGACGGACAGGGAGACGGACGGACACGGAGGCGGACGGACACGGAGGCGGACGGACACGGAGGCGGACGGACACGGCGGATGGACACGAGGGCGGATGGACACAGAAGCGGACGGACGGGGAGGCGGACGGACACGGAGGCGGACGGACACGGAGGCGGACGGACAGGGAGACGGACGGACACGGAGGCGGACGAACAGGGAGGCGGACGGATACGGAAGTGGACGGATAGAGAGGCGGACGGACACGGAGGCGGACACAGACAGACGGATGAATGGCGCTCTATGGATACAATAGCAGCAATTTCTCGAGACTTATTTCGAAGAGTAAATCAGAATATGTTCTGGAAATTGTTGAATTATTTTCTCAAATACAGCTCCAAATTTTTCTTGGAATTTTCTCATTGTATGTTAAAAAATCGTAAATACGAGTGATATAATAGCACATAATTTCATGCATTATTTCTACATTTGTAATTTTCGATAATTCGGAGAATTCAAGAAAAAATAGTTTTGCCTTTTTCTTTTAAGCGTTTCTTGTTCTACCCTTGGAAATATTGAAGCGGATTTTCAGAGAATGCTTTTTATAATTGGATTAATTTTAAGCACAAATCACAAAACCTAAGTTTTTTAAAAAAAATGTACATGACCTTTCTTCAACCGCTGCTTTATAGAACAGATTTTTAGACAAAACTCTTACTTCAATTTTGTATTTTTGAAATGTTAAAATTTTGCAATTTTCGAAACCACACTGTGTTCGCCGAAATGAGTCTAGCACAATATTATTACTGTATTTTGCCAGATATAAGAAGAAAATTTAAAGCCAAATTGGATCAGCTTTTGATAGAAAAGTTTAAAAATTTCTTACATTTAAGACAATATTACGCAAAATTTATTCCTGACCTTCTTTCAAGATAGCTCTAAAAAACAAATTTCATTCAGGAAAAATTTCTATTTTCAATAAAATAGTAAAAGGAGGAGGATAGTAAAAGGGATAAATTCTGTGGAGGAAATAGTGTTCGTCTTCCAGTCAATGTATTGAGCACAAACATTGTCTCCAATAACATCATGTGATGTCAAAATACAATTTTCTAGGTAAAATATTATATTGTTTGAAAGGAGACCCTCCCTAACCACAGATAACTTTAGTAATGATCTTGTGGACTTCTGTGCTCTTAATGCAAAATGAAATGTGCACAAGTACATGCTAATCTGTTTTTAATTTGCATATTCAGTCTCTAGATGGTAAAAATATTAATTTAATGTCAATAACGTAAAGTACGTTTTGTGACAAATGCTGCATATCTTCAATGAACATTTCAAACTATTTTGTGGCATCGTCTATATAACTTCACGCGCATTTTACTTTTTTCATAATATTTACATAGTATTGGGAAATATTGTAATGCACCAGCAGTAAAAGGCGATTTTGGGACAGAAACCCCGTATTATGAATCCCTGATACTGATAGTGGAGCTATCACTGAACATACATATTCGAATTATTTGTAACGGCTACGAAATATCAGAGAATTCAACGAAAATGAGACATGCGTCATTCTTTAACCGTCAATTGCTCAGTCCGTGGGAAAACAATTCAGAAAAAATGTGGAGTCGTTTTGAGAAAGTGTATTTTTAAAGAGCATAAAATTCCACAGAAATTACTAGAAATCTAAATCTCTTTTAAGTGTACATTATTTTTTTAAGATATTTTTTAGAAAAGATGTTATCACAGAAAAATCAGTCTCATAAATGTTTTTTTTTCAAATTTCGAAAATATAAAGTTAGCGGAAATAGGACTTTATCCAATTTTTACTATTTCGCTCTTCGTAAGATAATGTATTGTAATCGTGCTCCGAAATACGACAAATTTTCGGCAGAAAAAACTCAGCGAGAAAGCCTGTACGATTCTGTGGCGCTATTAGTTAAACCTAATAGGTAGAAAAATACCTTTGAAATTGAAAATCAGTCTTCAATTCGTTGATGTTGAATATTTCCATGTACTCAAGTGCTATGGTCATTAGGCCTGTTAGTGTGGAATATTTTGGATAACTGCAAGTGGCGGTGTTTCACACCCTCTCAATGAGATCTGGCGCCAACGTATAGGGACAGACGAATACATGTCAGCTTGTGGATATTTTCTCCTCGGTGTATCTCCCTCAGCGAAGCTCCGCCCCAGGTGGGACAATCTCTAAGCTTCCGAAATGTGTGATAGTGTAGTGCATGCATGAGAATTGTGACGATACCGATTATTTCATCTTTAAACAGGTATAATTTCCTTTTAAAAGCTGCGTCGCAAAATTCGTATTCGAGCATGTTTGAGCCGGTTTCTGGGCGAAGGGTCAATTAGCTACGGGCAGCTGCGACTTTCCGTGTCATGGCGGCGCCCTGAAGAGGGAGGCGTTTGTTTAGCTAACTCACCCCTACGGCCGCAGTCTCTCCCTAAGGATTTCGATTTCGTCGCGGCCCACCCAGTAAGTTTATTTACACCCACTGCTGTACGAGTATAGAGTTAATGTATTTATTAAACAATCACAGCAAACTCGCTGTTTGAACATTTTCCCACTTTTCCACTCAGATTAACTATAAGACGTCCTGACCGATTGGCGGAGAATTTAGTAAGGCGTAGGAAGCTCTGGCCAATCACACAACCCTCTTCAAAATTTTAACAGACACTTCTAGAACTTTTGGGTAAGAAGAGGGGAGAAAACACAGGCCTGGGGCAAGCTCGCTAGCGCCGGTCAAGAAGACGCTCTCGGGCATCAGATGCGTTCGGGCGGGTGCTCGATAGAGAATCGGTCGGGCTGTTGCCCACGAAGTTCGTCGACCAGAGAGGGACGGGCGAGTGCCCGAGTATCTTGTTTGGGACTATTGCCCACAGAGTTTTGAGTTTGTTCTTAATTTGATTTTTAGTAGAGTTTATTTCGTTAACCTTCGAACACTGCTGTGCGCCGATGCAATTATTCTCCCCACCCGGTCGCACTAGTATTGCACGTTTTTCTGAATTAAGTGGCGAAATTTCGATTAAATCGGGAATATCATTAACCGATAAATATCACGCTGTCGGTCTCACAACTGGAAGCTGAGCTGTCGCGGCCTCGTTACGTCACGGCTGTCGAGGCAGACGGCGACCCACGGCCTCCGCCAGCAAAGGGATCCGGCCAATTCAGGGGAGCGACCTGATCCCAACCTCCGGACGAAAAGGAACCACGCCCGAACAAAGTGAATCTTCACAGCTGGCAGCGCGTCCGACTGCAACTAAATGGTGATATCAATGAAGCGCCGAGCCACGGCCTTTAGAAACGCCCCTCTGGCAATATTAATAACAAAGACTCTTGTCTGATTAAAATTGGAATAATTCTCAGGAAGCATTGGTTGCGCATTGGCCTCTTCCTAATTAAGGTTCATCTTCAATTTTCTTTATTTGCTGTAATCTTAATTTATAAATTTTTATTGTATTGATTTTTGTCCTTAGAATTAAGTGTTAGGGAAGGGAAAGTAGCACCGCTGAGCTCATGCACGGTCTGTTAGCAAACATTTTTAGTAATTTGGGTAATTCTATTCTAATTTTTTTTATTTTGATTAAATTTTATATTCTTTTATAATCTTTCTCTCCCTTACTCTCTCTAATGTAGTTGTAATGTAGCTGTAGCTCAAATGCATGCTGTCAACACAAAATGTACGCTGACGACCTTCAGATCTATGTAAGTGGATACCCATCGGAGTTAAACTCATTAGCCCAGAAAATAAACCATGATTTAAATTCTCTCAATAAATGGGCAGAATCCCATGGTCTCCTATTAAATCCAATGAAGTCGCAGTGCTTAGTGATAGGCTCTCGCAACGCTTTGAACAAGTTGGAGAAATCTCCCCTACCGGAAATTAGCATTGGTAACTCTCCTGTCCCCTGGTGTAGTGATGTAAAGAACTTAGGAATATATATAGACAACACACTTAGCTGGACCACGCAAGTAGGTAAGATTTGCCAAAAAGTCTTCGCAGGCCTCCATTCTTTAAAACGTGTCAGAGAACTACTACCTATTAACACCCGCATAAGCCTAGTAAATTCACTCATAATGCCTCATTTTGATTATTGCGATTTCTTACTTACGGACTTAAAGGTCAAACAACAACGTAAATTACAAATAGCACAAAATGCATGCATCCGTTTCATATTCGATCTTAGGAGATACGATCATGTATCGGAATTTTACGGTCCAACAAAAATTCTCTCAATCGAAAAAAGGAGAACTTTACATAGCCTCCTCCTACTCCATAAAATTTTGAATAATAGCTATCAAACGCACTTATCGCACAACTTTAAAATGCTGACGCTGGAGCGATCACGTTCCTCGCGATTACTATGCATACCTCGGCACAACACGGTATCCTACAGTAAGTCATTTACTGTCACTGTAATTAGAATATGGAACTCTCTACCCACATATCTAAAACAAATTTGTGGTTTCAGAAAATTTAAACCCCAACTCAGTGACTGGATCAAAACGATTAACTAGAAATAACACAAGCCCCTATTCCTATTTTCACTCCCTAATTAAACACCACGTACGCTATCATCACTGATCAAATTCGATTACATTCCAAGACGTCATGCTCTTCTCCTGTATTTTTCTCCTCTTTACGCTATCGCTGAAAGCCCTAACTTATCTTCCTGTCTAATCAAATGCCTCAAAACAAGTATATTACATATTACATAATAAGACTTTCATGCATTTTCACACTGTATTGTATAATATTTTCGTGCTACGTTGTGTTTATCTTGTTCACTTGCCTGCTTTCTGTTCCTGTTTTTTTCTGTTACAGATTATCTTGTAGACCTCAGCCAACTGCCGACACCCAACCTACGAAAACTGCATTTATGTACACGAATAATGTTATATTTATATTATCTTTCCCCTCTCCCCACTTTCCACAGTTTTCCTAATTCATTCTAACTCCCTCTATTCTTCATTCTGCCTTTTCACTTTTCCTTTAATCTTCGTATTTTCTTCTCTTGAGTTACGGCCCTAAGCCGCCATCCTGATTGAGGTTTCCTGGGTTTACTCAATCGCTTAAGGCGTATGCCGGGATGGCCCCTAGTCTTGCATCCCAGAAATAAATGTAAAATCTGCCCTCCTTCTTTAAATCTGTTCACAGTTGAGGCATTCGGGATATAGGAGAATTTCTGGCATTTTTCGAATGTAATATTATAGATTTACCACGCCCCTCTTGTAAATAGGATCATGGATTTTTTTTATAATATCATGTTAGCTTTAGAATCATGAAAATTGACTATGAAAATACATTCACACCTTGTTTCATTAGTTATGCGTAGCACATCACCATAAGCTACTACGATCATTGCAATTTTGTAAGTAACGTAAAATGTCAGTTATCACTATTTCCACCCGAACGCCTCAATTGTAATTATGTAAATGTAAATATTTAACTGGTTAGGCGGAAGAGCAGGCCTTACGGCCTGAGTCTCGCCAGAAATAAAGACATTATTATTAATATTATTATTATTATTATTATTATTATTATTATTATTATTATAGCTAGCTGCTCATCCACCACCCTTATTTCAGGTTCTCGCCGCCTCCTGAGTTAGCCGGCACCTTGACTCAGGTAAGAGGGGAGCAAATTTACCTTAAATCTGGCTCACTCAACGTGCGGTCAAAGACACCGCCGTCACAGTATGTAAATAAGGGGAGAGGATATGACAAGTGAGAGCAAAGAGAGATCGCGCACGGACCGTGGCCTGTTAGGGGAATTCGCCGGTAATTGATTGGAAAGCGACGGAAAACTAATTATCAGAGCACCCGGCCTCTAGAATTCTCCTCCGAGCAGCGTCTGAAATCGATCTAACTATAAGACCCCCTCCGTCGGGACTCGAACCCAACGACCTCCTCATCTCAATCGCTGCAGACAGTGGCAAGGTGTGTCTGAGCTAAACTCAGCCAGTTATCATTTTTTGGCATTTGTTGAGGGTAGTCGTGATCAATTCATTATAAAAGAATGTAATTGTAACTAGAAAGCCTAAACATATTTGCACTCTTCGACAAAATTTTTCAATAGCTTAAGAAATAAGGAAGTGTTATAATTCGTGACGAGTCGAGTAATGACAGTCTTAAGCAACATAGTTAAAGCACGCTATTTGCGCGAAACTTCTTTGGAAATACTGCTTTTCTTAACAGCAAATTAATGCCTGTTTGTGTAGAAAATTACCGTTTTATCTGTGTTTTCTTTTTTACAAACAAGAAGGAAGTAATCACTTAATGGCATTATCGAAACTAGTTCATAGAAATACTATAAAAAGGAATTATGAGACCGGCTGTTTTGTACTAGACGACATGAGTCTTCTCCAGGTTTTGACATGCACAATATTCATTTTGCTGTTAGCGTTTAGTTTTGGACAAGAAGATAATGGAGGACGTAATTGCTCGGTGAGTATTGTATTCCAAAAAAAGGAAACGTAAAATAATACTATGAATGGTTCCATACATCCAACAAAATTATTATTCAGTATTTTAGATACAAGCTTTTTGCATGTAATATTTCTTGACGGAGCATCATTCAAAATTTTCTGGGAGGCCACGATCCTTCTGGCCACTCTCCTGCTCACACTTATCCCTCTCAAGAGTTCTCTTCAGGGCAAACCAGACGTACGATTATTGCTCGACCCGTGGATCGGTGTAAATTTCGTGATTGGAATAGTCATCATAAGACATCTCAGCGAGTGGCGTCTCCTGACTCTGGACGTGGGGCGTTGGCAGTTAACCCTCACATTACTCTTTTCGCATACATATTAAGAGTAAAATTGAATTATATGAACAACATGCAGATATATTTTAAATTACAATATTAGAAGAATTAGGGAAAGATAGGCGCAAAATAACAACAATAAATATATAGTAATTTTTGTTGCAAAGATAGAAATAATACAATTTAAATTATTTAAAAATTATTGATCGGCATTTGTGCCGTCCTTCGGGTGTCGTTAAAAAAATAAATTCTGAAATATTAGGTTAGGACATCGTCACCCAATATCAATAACTCTTTTGTTTTCATCATCTGAAAGCGAAGAAGCAATTATTTAAAACCTTTTGTACAACTTTTTCACTATCCATAACCGAATAATAATTTCATGAGTATGACAATCACTAAAGACTACAACGCGCAACGGAGAATATCTCAAACACGGACGCTCGATCACTAGCAGCAGGGCGTTGCAGCGCGATTGTTGAGGTGCCTTCGCACGCTTCGTCGTTGAGTGTGGGGACGTCGCGCGAACGCGCTGCCGCCACCCGACGTGTCCTGAAGACGTTGGAGACGTTCGCCAACAACCTGAGCTGCGTTTCCACTCTACCTGCGTTGCATGGACGCGCTGATGCCAATCTATGACGCCCATCGCACGAAAGACCGAATAAATGAAAAACGTAAATAAACTCAAGGGGAAAATATATATATTGTTTATTTCCTTGGGCGTTGACACACGACTTGAACCCCCCCCAAAACGCCACTGATCTGAGAGCGGTAGCGTGCTCTCTTCCAACGCCGCAGATCGACTGCGAGAATAATCATCATTCAGAAATTTCTCTTCCTTCAAGGGTTCCCGTGAAAATGAATATAAAAGATAATACTATCTGAAAAATAAATGCCAGAATATGCAGAGCGAATAATGTTATAAATTCTAATAAGATATCATACATCATGAAAGAACCGGCTTAGGTGGCTGAGGATATCAATTCATGTCATTGCAGTGGCGGGAGGTCCGAGGGTTCGAGCCCCGACGGTGGCAGGATTTTCGACACGAGCTAGATAGCTAGATCGAATTCATCCGATGTCTGGAAGAGAATTCTAGCGGGCGGCTGCACTGGTCCATAGTTTTCCGTGGTTTCTATGATCAACACTTAACACACATACAGAAATGTAACTTCATTATC
>BLKR01012895.1:0-15289 GCA_011170035.1 Teleogryllus occipitalis | reverse complement strand
AAGGCGGGCAGTGTGAAGCGAAGGCGGGCAGTGTGAAGCGAAGGCGGGCAGTGTGAAGCGAAGGCGGGCAGTGTGAAGCGAAGGCGGGCAGTGTGAAGCGAAGGCAGGCGGGCTGAAGGCGGTGAAGTGAATGCGGTGGGGTGACGGCGGAGGTGACGGCGGGAGGGACGCCGTCTGCGCTGGACGTCGCCTCGTCTGCAGACGGCGCCTGCCGAGTCCGCGCGACCGGAATAGCCGCGCGCGTCCGTCATCGGCGCCCGGCGCGGGTGGAATCCGGCGCGACAATGTCACGGCGGCGGCGGCGCTCGGGGACCGCCCGCGTCGAGCCTTCAAAGGCCAGGGTGGCGCCTCGCTTAAAACAGCAGCGGCTCACACAGCGCACGGCGCACGCTCCGTAAACTTTGCTCTGCAAGCTCCGAGGGCTTCTTTGGGAATGGTCGCTTTCGAACTCTAGCAGTCTTTGGTGCTTTCGAATACACGGGATGTACGCGACGCAAAGAAGTTATTCGAACGTTGTATGTAGATGTACAGATGACTTTATTTATAAGCTAGTTGTCTTTCATACTGATATTTGATCCTTGATGGAAATTATGTAGAAACAGCTGGTATGACTAACATGTTACTAATTCTCACACACAGTATCACACGTAGACAACTTTATTTTATATTTCCATACGAAGACAATACACAAAAATAGATTTTTGCCAACGAAATAAAGTGAATTCCGATGATTTTGTACATGGATTCGCAGAAACACAAGAGACGGTTTGCCCCCTTGCCTGCAATCACTGCCATCATTTAGCACCATTCTGAAGCCACTTTGCGAAGCGTCGAAGATCGTTTGTAGTCCGTCGATGCAAGGAAAAGGCGAAAACTAAGGAGTAGCGTGCAGGAGGCAGGGAAAGATGTGCCCTAATGACAGGATACGGCGGCGCGGCCATGGTTGAACGCTGCCTCGGATACGAGCGGCGGCCGGGCGCCCATTGTGGGTTGGCTTATTGGTTTATTCGCGTGGATGGCAGCGTTAGAGCGGCTGCAAAAACACTAATCGGCGGCGACGGTCGGGCGTCCATGCGCGTCGGCAAGGCGCGGCGGCGACTGCTTCTACTTGCGGCGCGCGGAAGGATCTCGCACGTGATGGAATCGTCCGGCACCGGCGATTCTTCGGAATGTGAAATTGCAATGATATGGAAGCGATTGTACTTTAATTAATGGAATGATGCCGCATGTATTAACGACATGTTTATATTAAATATTTCCGACAATAATGAGCATCGAACATAACGCTATTATTCAAAGCGAATAGAATGTAGTCTGGAGAAACCGACTAATTCAATCATTTGAAATTAAAAATTTTGTTAATTTTCCCTCAGCAGGATTATATTCAGTAGGTAATTAAAATGGCCTTTTTCTAATAAATTTAATTTCAGTCCTCATAAGGCAAGCTTTATGATAAAAAAAATTCACATATCACATTTTCCCAGTACCAATATGAAAATGATTCCGATTTTGAACCTTGTGACACACCGCTAGAGCATAGAGATATTTTATGGGCGGCAAAACCAACACCGAGACTGGGAATCGGGGCGCGGGAATGGCGAGCGGGGAACGCGTCGGAGGCCGCCGCGGCGGGGTCGTTTGTGAAGCCGATCGAGGGCGGCGGCGGCGGCGGCGGCGGCGGCGGCGGCGGCGGCGGCGGCGGCGGCGGCGGCGGTGCGGGGCGCGAGGGCGTGCGCTGCGGCGCGCACACCTGCCGCCGCCCGGGCGGGCGGGCGGAATGGGCCGAGCTTTTGTTCCCGGGCGAGCCGCTTCGTCGGCTTTTGGACTCCGCTCCCCCTCGCCGCGCCGGTTCGATTCCCCCTCCTCGCGCTCCTGCTTCCCTTCGGGCTCCAGGCGAGCGACGATAATGACGATGACGTTGATGACGACGACGATGACAACGATGACAACGACAACGGTGACGACGACGACGGTGACAACGACGACGATACGCAGCCGCACATTTCGGAATATTTCATGCGGCCGCTATTTGGCGTGAGAGGAAACATTTAAAACAAACATTGGGGAGCAAATGGAGCAAATTTTTTTAGAACAATGGAATACTCATGATTTTGTTATCCAAGCTTTTGTAAATCCTATTCGGATCCTTGGAAACCTGAATGGTATTCTAATTGCTCAATTACCCAGTAACTTACTCTTATATTGCGTTTCTATATTGCTCCTCATTCTAAAACATTTTATTTTCATTGGCTGTCATGTGTTTGATACGAATATTCATTTCAATAAAAGTCATTTAAAGAATAATGTTAAATCTATTCTGAAATTCTGGATTAGACACTCGATTGCAAACACGTGCTTTAAGAACCGAAGTGGCCGTTAGGATTCGTCCAAGCGCTTGGATTCTTCTGATCACCATCGCCGCATACCACTGGTGATCCCTGCGACTACCAACGGCCAAAATGCCAGATGCCGAACAGAAACAGAACGTCGACAGCGTATCATAAACGAACGAAAAACCCCAATCCTTTCGTGAAAATGAACGTAATTATCGGTAAATATCGGTTCAGAGCGGGCGGGCGCGCGCTGTCTCTCCGTCTCGTCGAAAGGGGGGTGGAGGGGGGGGGCGGTCCGTTTGGACGGCGCGGGTGCCTCGGGGCGCATTCCACGCGGCGGAGCAGAAGCAGCAACCACCGCTGCGGCAGATGTGGAGGCGCAGGCGGAAGCAGAAAACAACGAAGATGCGGATCGCGCGGGCGGGCGGGCGGGCGGGCGGGCGGGCGCACGCGACGCGGAGGTCACTCAACCTGAGGAAGGTGAGCGACGCGAGCGCGCGGAGAAAGGGAGCGACAGTTTATGAAAGGAAGAGGCGCTCGGCTGGAATGCTGTCAATGAAACCTACGGGACGCTTTTTTTTTATCAACTTGAAGTTAAACTTTTTATCGAAAAAAGAAAAATTCCACGATAACACACAAGTAGTTTCTGGATGAAGATCGTTATGAATGATCTAATCTGGTCGTAGTATAGTATAGTTCTTTAGATCACATTCTTTACCATTTTATTAACACATTGTTATTTTGTTCAAATAATACATTACATCACAATGAATGGAAATGGCAAGACCTTTAACATTTGACCTCTAATATCACAAAATGAAAATAGATTTTTTGAATGTTAAGAATAACCTTCTTGACTATATATAATCTATATACCTATCTGAAAGAAAACGAAGAGATACAAATTAATTAGAGAGATAAAAAAAAAGCAGATCACAAATGTTTAGATTTAGAAAATGTCTTATCTATTGCGTTTAGGTACAATCTAAACAGTCTTTTTACAATTCCTCTCCGTTCATATATTAATCTTTCTCCTACAACATCGCATCACTTGTGTTCACGCCTTCGTTACCTGAGAGGACCACAAAAAACATGGCCGCCGAAGTTCGGGGGTGAACGCGCTGCACGATCACCGGGTGGGGGTGGGGTGGGGGCGCTGAAGGGTGGGGGTGGGGTGGGGTGGGGCCCGGGGCGCGCGAGGGAGCGCAGACCGGAAGCGCGCCGCCGCTGGAACTTCCGGGCCGGGTCGGGCCCGGCGCGCCTGTGGGAAGCGGCGGCAGGGCGAGAACTGGCCGCCGATAGCGAGGCGATTACACCGCGAACAATAGGTCGCAGGTCTCCCGAGTCGCCGCAGAAGAAGGCGTAACTGTTGTTGCGTTCGCTGGGTGAAATACGTTTTCTGCAAACACAAGCGAGTCTAGAAAAATTCTCACAAGTCCCGCACAATACACAGAGCAGATCTAACCTCCACTCGAAAATTCATGTATTTCCATCACTTTCACTACACCCATGATGCTCTATAAATCAAATCTAATATTTCTCTAGATCAGTCTTGTTCTTTTTTAAGGTTTTAAGTATCAAGAGTGCACTGCATTTTACGAATATTTGTGCCTTCCCCGTGTCATTTGAATATTTATTAGAGGAACGTCGGATTTGCGTGTTTGATCGCGTTAATTTAAGCTACGACAGGTCCACACACCAGATTTCTACGATGTAAATATGCAGAGATCTGCTTGCAAGCAGGTCCTGCAGGAAAAGTGTGGTGCGACTGGTCTATCGACTTTCAGGGGCGCCAGGAAGCGTGTCGGCTGACTGCGCAACGTGCCGCGTGGTCGTCTGCTGTGGCGTTAAAATGCGGAATTCAAGCATTCCGTCATACCTTTAAATGAAAGTGGTGGCATAGTTACAGCCCGAGAGCAGTCCGCGAAGTAGTGTCATTCCAACGTCTTAGGATACGCTTTCGGCACAATTTGTAGATTACGAAAATATACTTGTAATATTCACTCGCAGGACCAAATTGTATCGTGATATCCGACGGATTTTTGGAATTTCAGAAGAAGAAAAACAGTATTTATACTGCCCTTCAAAACATTCGCGTAATTTCGAGGTAGTGCATCATTAAGATTAAACGCGGTGAAAACCATTTCGAACAATCTAGTCATTTATTAGCGTATCAATATATTGTTGAAATATTATTTCACTTTCTTTTTCCTCGAATTTTCTAATGAACCTTACGGACATAAATCCATGAAGCTTCTAATAAAATTTAAAAAAATAAAAAAATAAACCGCCAACTTGATATGGTTTCGGAGCGAGTTGGCATCAAAAGCCTCTCGACACAGCCTTCAGTAAGTACGTGTTTTTCATTGAATGACTTCCTTTATTATGTATTATTGAAATCTAAATTTTGAAAGTGGTCAGGCGGAAGAGCAGGCTAAATGGCCTGAGCCTCGCCACCGATAAAGACATTTATTTATTCATTCAATGGCAGCAGCCGTCTCCTGGGAGGCGACGCGCTTCGCGTCAGTCCTTCCGCAATAGGCTCGGCGCATCGGGGCGCAACGAACCGGCGCACGGGTGCGCGGTCGGCGGGGGCGGGGCGAGGGGCGCAGAGGGCGTCGCGACGCCCGGCGCTGCCAAGGACGTTCACACGCGCGCCGCGCGGAAGCGACGCGCGCTTATCGCGACGCGCGAATCGCCGCGAGGCCGCGACCGTCGCGTCGCTGCCGCCGTTGCAGTTGCTTGCGGTTCCGCTGCGCCTCGGGGGCGGGGGCGGTCGTCGCGGCGCTGGTGCAACGGACGCTTCCTCGCCATTACACGGAGATCCTGTCTGGGCTGGGAAGTGGTCGCGCTTGGCTTCCAAAATGCACTCGGGTGGCGACAAATAAAGCGAGTTCCCGCAACAGGAACTAACCCTCAAGTAGAAACCATTCTTTCCGCAGTGCCTCGTAGCAAAGTATAAGTATATCTGAATAATGATAACCATTGTAGAATTCGCGACCGTTAATAAATTGTGGGATATGGATCATGGGATCGGTCAATTAATAAAACACATTAGTTTGCCAACGTTTCGGAACATGTAATTCCTTCATCACGGCATACTAATGTGCAAATAGTCAACCTTCGTATCTGCCTACAGACCAACTCCAACATGGAGTTGCTAAAACACACAGGTCCATTGCACGCCAAATCCGATCAGGGTGGGGTGGGGCAGGACGGGACAAGGCGGGGCGATGCGAAGGTTGGAGCCGAGGCGGGGCGAGGGTAGGGGTCCAGGCCGGACGAGGCGTGGCGGGGCGTGGCGGGGCGTGGCGGGGCGTGGCGGGGCGTGGCGGGGCGTGCGGGGGCGTGGCGGGGCGTGGCGGGGCGTGGCGGAGCGTGGCGGAGCGTGGGGCGGGACGAGGCGGGACGAGGCGGGACGAGGCGGGACGAGGCGGGACGAGGCGGAGCGAGGCGAGGCGGGGTGTGGCGAGGCGCGGCCAGGGGAGCCGGAGCGAGGCAGAGCGGGTGCAGCGTGGGGGCGTATTCACAGGTGGCGCGGAGCCAGCTCGGGCGAGGGCGAGCGGAGCGGCCTCGCCTTATGGCGAGACCATAAAGGGGAAGTCATCTGCTGCGGCCGTTGAGAGCACACGCCGCGCAGCCGACACCTGCTCATGCGTACTTTTATTGCGATTCCCGAGACACACGCGCTTCAATTTACTACAATTACGCATTTCTATTTGCTGGAAAAAGCCGCCCACAACGACGGCGTCGATCTAGGAGAGGAATCGTTGGTCTACTAGTCCATTGCAATTGAATGTCACGCGCACGCACGACAGCGGATAAACCAAGATGTTTACGAGTTAATTGCGGCGAATAAAACATGCAAATTTATCTTGTAACAAAGGCTTATTTTCACACGTTCATTTGAAAACAATTCGAAAATACATAGTACCGCATTTGTTGAAGTGACGTGTTCATTAACGAAAGAATCATGAAAGTAAAATGACATGTGAATCTAGCTGAAAGTACGTTATGTGATACACAATGTGTTTACAAAGGGGGACATCTTTTGAGTGCTGGAAGTGTATCAACGTGAAAATTGAGAAAGGATTCCATATACATTTGTCTTATGACAAATTCAAGTATTCGAATAGCCGAAAATTTCATGATTAATTTCATGTCCATTAACATTTTACGAAAAGTCAGGTTAAAAAATTTTTGATTATTATAGCATTAGTAATTACGTTCTCATTCGTATGCAACTAAATTTATTTGTCAATTTCCATAATTACCCGTTTACATTTTGACAGGTTTCGGGAAGAAACAGAACAAATAATTCGAAGAAAGAGCTTTTTCCCAGACATTACGTAAAGTCAAGTTTACTCAGATACCAGAATCTATTGTGTGGCAGTTTTCCGCGTTCGGGACAAAATCGCAGCAATCTAGACTATCAACGGCATTTCCGCGGGCGAATAAATGACTGTGGCGGCGGAGCCTCCATTTCAGAGAGCAGTGAAGCGATCCGCCGCGGAGGTTTCGAGTCGGGCGACATGCAACGCGAGGAGAGGCGGATAGTTGTATCGCATAAAAGAATTCGCCCCCCCCGCCTCTCCCCTCCCCTCCTCTCCCCTTCCTGGCCCCGCATGCCGTGCAGTGAACCACCATCGCCACGGAGAACGCGAAGTTCACGGACGCGGTCGACCGTCCGATCTATTTGCATTCAAGACACTACAAGTCGCATGCGAGGATCGCCACAGACCTATCCACATTTTGATCAGTTTTTCATGTGAGGAAGTTCAAAATTTTCCTGAAAGAATATTATACATGGTTCCTCCTCTTTTACAATTGAGAAATTAGTGCCTAGTTTAATGAACGAACAACTGAAGTACGTTCGTTTGTTCTGGAAATGTTGGCGAGCGTCCCAAGCAGTATTGTGGTACTTTTTGTTCCACCCTCATACAGGATACAGTGAAATAGAGCGTTTTATTTTAGAGTTGATGATTAAAGGGGCATCTTAAATACAAGCTTTGTATACACCACGACATTACGCGTCCGTAAATGTCAAACGGCGCCATTCAGTCAATGTATTCGAAATATTCTAATTCAGAGGTGATGAGCTCTATTTTCATACACACCCGTCCGGAATGTCGCCGCCAGTTCATTCGTAGCTCACTTTGTAGCACCAACTTCCACTGGCGACCCGTCTGCAGCAGTGGGCACCCCTGAGCAGGCGGCCGAAAATACTCGGGTGGCGGTGGCGGCGGCGGCGGCGGCGGCAGCGTTGCCTTCCCCGCCGCCGCACCGCGTCTAGCGTCTAGCGTCTGCCGCCTCCGCCGCCGGCACTCACCTCAACCGTCGCGGCGCACCTCGCGCCTTGAAGGAGGCGGGGCGGAGAGCCGGACGGGGTGGAGCAGGGCGGGGCGGGGCGGAGCGGAGCGGAGCAGGGTCGGGCGGGGAGGGCGGGGAGGGCAGAGCCGGACGGGGGTGGGGCGGGGAAGAGCGGGGCGGGGCGGGAGCAGGGCAGGGCGGGGCAGGGCGGGGCGGGCCAGGGCGGGGCGGAGCGCGGGGCAGGGCGGAGCCGGGCGGCAGGCAGCAGGGCCAGGCGGCGCGGGGCGGGGCAGGGCAGAGCCGGGCGGGGCAGGGCGGGGCGCGGGCGGGGCGGGGCGGGGCAGGGCAGGGCAGGGCAGAGCAGAGCAGAGCAGAGCAGAGCAGAGCAGAGCAGAGCAGAGGGGCGGGGCAGAGCAGAGCAAAGAGCAGAGCCGGAGCGGAGCGGGGCGGGAGCAGAGCAGAACCGGGAGGGGCAGGACGGTTCCTCAAATTACCATGCCCTCCGACAACCCCACTTACAACCCTGCCATCACCTCCCTCTCTCGCATCGCCGGACGTCGAATCGCGGCCCCGCGGGGCGGAGCGGAGCGGCGCCGGCCGCTATCTAACCTTGGCGCGTGTGAGCTACTGACCCGGCTGGGGCCCCGTGGCTCCGGTGCCCCCCCCCCCTCCCCCGTGCTGCCCGTCTCGCTCGTGCCGAGAACCCGTTTGCACCGCGCGCTGCATAATACCGTCATGCTTTGCAGCCCCTTCGCCTGCAGCCCTCACACCTGACGCACCGCTCCCCGCCCGCGACCCCGCCCTGCGCCCCCAGATACACTTTCGACACCGAAACGACCTAATTCTTGGAGCGACTGTTGCAGCCATTTATATAATACTTCTTTCCCTTCGCTCGCAAGGGAGGACGCGTCTCTGATCTCCTGCAATAAAAGTCGAGGACCGCTATCTAAAATCCTGATAGTAATATTTCCACTCCACATTGCTGGCAAATGTGGTAGCATGTGGCAATTAAGATTATCTAAAATTCACACACTTACACAGTGCCCTTTGTGTCGCTACAACTTTATTATTTTATGATCCGTTCTTTCTCATAGCTAGTGGATGTCAACATAGTCCACGGCACGAAAGGCGAAGGAAAAGTACACGTAGCCATGTATTTCTAAACCTCTACAGTACTCGCGAATATAGTAATATAAGTTCACCTTCTTCGGACAACTATGAATTTCCCCTCAAGCATGGGCAGATTATTGAAAATAAATTACATACTTTCAAGGTTCGTTCTCTATTATATAAAAAAAAAAGCGAGGAACAGAGAAAAACGAACATTTAAGAACAACATAAATAAGACACTATTATCAATAAAAACGTAGGCAGTGGATTTGGATCCGTACTTTCCCATGGCTCGTGGATGTCTACTATATAGTCCACGGCACGAGAGGTGAAGGAAATGTACATGTAGCCATGCATTTCTAAACCTGTACAGTACTCGGGAATATAGTAATAGAAGCTCACGTTCTTCGGACAATATCAAGCATGGTCTGATTATTGAAAATACACAACATACTTTCAACGTTTGTTCACTGTTATAAAAAAGCTTAGAACAGCGTAAAAACAATATTGAAGAACGACATCAATAAGACACGATTATCAATAAAAATACAGACAGTGAGTTTGCATCTGTATTATAAAATAGAATATTTATTTTGATACTTAGGATTCCATGGAACACTTCCGGTGGTAACATGGTATTCGAACACTTTCGCTATCCCAACCACGCCCACGGACATCGCGTCGTGTCGTGTCCACCCACGCGCAGGGCCCGCTGGAGGACACGTGGAGGAGGGGTCGCGACGCAAAGGATGACGTTAGCGCAGCTTCCGGCGAGCCGCGCGTAGGTCGCGGCGGCCGAGAGGGCACTCGATCCGCCCCCCGAGGTCGCGAGGGAGCCTGGAGAGCACTGACCTACTTCTTACGGCTGCCGCCGCCGCCGCCGCCGCCGCCGCCGCCGCCGCCGCCGGCGCGTCGGGACGACCGCGGCGACGGCTGCCTCCGGCGCCGCTTGGCAGCCGCTCAAGGCGTCGCGACGCCCGCGACGCCGGCGGCGCACGGCGTCTGGCTGCGGCGGTGGGGGTGGGGGCGGACGCGCAGAATCGTCCCGGGCGGGGGTGGCGCCTTCAAAATCCCCTCTTATATGTTACTACTCTGCATCAATGTAGACTCAGTGGTTAGGCGGAAGAGCAGGCCCTATGGCCTGAGCCTCACCATTAATAAAGAAATAATAATAATAATAATAATAATAATAATAATAATAATAATAATAATAATAATAATAATAATAATAATAATAATAATAATAATAATAATAATAATAATAATAATAATAATAATAATAAATAAATAATAATAATAATAATAATAATAATAATAATAATATAATTATAAAATCCCTCGACGCTAATGCACGTCATCGAATTGAACTTTTGTTTAGCTTTTGCAGTTCCTCGCTACTTTATTTTCAAACCGTCAAACTCTGCAATTGATCAACTACTTCGGTTAAGCATGATTCAATCTGATCAGTGTTTGATGACTCATTTACGGCGCGGGAATTAGTCATACTAATAGTTTACAAAACTAAGGAGCTGCGAGTATAGAATTCTCTCGAGACGGTGATTAAGCTTTTCAAGTCGTCAATACGTCCGTTGCTGATTTATTGACGTTTTGTGAAAGATAGAACGCTATAAACACAACTCGATCCGGTTGGGTAAACGTATTTTCTGAGTGAAGAAAGGAAAGTATTTAATGCTTTGGAAAAAGCATAAATACGGAATCCGATGGCGAATCGTCATTTTTCTTCTCGTCGATTAAATGGCTATCCCGTCAAAAGAAGTTGTGCTGGGATCAGAGCAGCTTCACACGCCACGATGCTTCACAGCATCAGGCGAAGAGGCTCGTGTGTTTTCAGATCCTTCTGATATAACGCGCAGAGCGGTCATCCGCGTCGTTTCCCGAGAAGTCACCAAGCGGTGACCCGGAGGTGGCGGTGGTGGCGGCGGTGGCGGCGGTGGCGGCGGTGGCGGCGGTGGCGGCGGTGGCGGCGGTGGCGGCGGTGGCGGCGGTGGCGGCGGTGGCGGTGGTGGTGGTGGCGGCGGTGGTGGCGGTGGTGGCGGCGGTGGTGGCGGTGGTGGCGGTGGTGGCGGCGGTGGCGGCGGTGGCGGTGGCGGCGGCGGTGGCGGTGGCGGTGGCGGCGGCGTCACGATCTCTACGATCTACTTTCTAAGCATCGCCCGTCAGTCCGAGAGAAAATCGCCCTGGCGGGGTTCTCACGGGGCTCGAACCGAAGCCGCTATATCTACGACGGTCTCCCAGCGACCGTCCGACGCGCGATGATATAGGTAGCGATAACGCACCGCTGAATGACTTCGCAGCGCGCACTGTGCGTGGGCGAGCAGTTAGGAGGCGCGAGAGAATTGGCTTCTAGATGTTAGCGAGAGAATATTGAACGAGAAAAAAGTAAGTATTTGGGCCTTTGGAAAATTAACAGCCTCACTCTCAAACTGAGTCGAAAAAGGAGGCTTCAGCCTTTCCAAATGAATCTATGAATCATTTAAAAAATATAACTTTTACTCATTTCATGTGTTGACGAAAAATCATTCAATAACTCAATTGTTAACTTTATCAAAATACCTCATCTGCCAACAAATTAAAATACGTTTCATAATCTGTATAAAGGAAAAATTCTTTATAAGAATTCTGAATACAAAACCTATAGCTCCCGCCCCCCACGTACAAAAATTCTGTGGGCGTATCTGAATCTAGATAAGAGATTAAGTGAAAAAAATGCGGTTTGAACAATACTAGGTTAAGCAACACGTACAAAGGTAAAATTTATAATAGTGGAAATAGTACAAATTGATACAAAGAAATGCCTAAAAGGTCATTCAGAACACAATGAAGGAGGAAGAAAAAGACAACACAGAAAGGAGAAATACATGGACGGAAACTAAGAAACTAGAAGGAATGTGAAGCGAGGACAGAAACGCCGGCGGCGGCAGACGCGAACATACCGCAGCGACGGGCAGATCGCCTTTCCCGCTTTCCGTCGTGGAGCGGAGCCCTTCATCGTCAGTCTAATGAATCGGCGACGAAACCACGGGACACAGGCGCCCGACTCTACAACGGCGGGGATCCAAGTGCGAACTGGTATATTTCGGGACACCCAGAAATACACTGAAACCTTTGCTTTGCTGAATCTAACAATACACTGCATCAGAAGACCACGATGAAATTAGTTTGAAATCCTGTGACAATCTACATGCTGAAACCAAATCGCTCGAAGCAGATGGAGATATGTTCCATCAAAATTAATTATCTATGCAGGTTCTCTGCAAAACAAATCTATTACCCCGGATGTTTTTCGAAAATTAAAACGACAGCCGTTTCGTCACTTAAAAAAAAAGCATCTATTTCTACCGCGTGAATCAACCAAGATAATTCTCAAGCTCGTTTCGTAACAATTGGTTACCGCGAAGCAAGAAAACTGGGAAACGTAAATCGTTGAAATTTCTTTTCGTGTCCGCGAGACATCTTCAAATCGACCACCTACTTTCCCGTCTTGTTTCCTCCAGCCGAAAAAAAATTCTCCGGGTGCCAGGTGAACCAAGGAAGAAGATCGCGGGCGGTGCAGCGGCAGGGAAGCAAAAAGCAGCGCCCGCAATAAAAGTGTTGAAGCTTAATTGACGCGGTCTGCGACCGGCGGCGGCGCGGCGTGGTCGTCATTTAACAGGGTGTTTGCACCGCCGGCCGCTCGCAGTTTCCCCACTGCACCAGCGCAACGGCCGAAATCAACGCCCGGCGTTAATGAGGTCGTCGCTCATTAACGCGATCAGCCACAAGACTGGAGGGGGATTGTGTGCTAAAGGGCAGAAATAATTAGGTTTGCTGAGGCGAAACACGCGTTAAGTGTTTACGATCAACTTTTAATGTTTACGACGAGCCAATAAAAGAAACAATCGAATTATGAGATGAGTTTATACCTTTAACGTCAGATGGCAACATTTCTAATAATACCTGAAAAGTTGTATTCGATGCACTTCTGTGCACAAATTATAATGTCAGTAATTTAAACGCATTGCTTACTTTTTTAGACGTATGAAACAAATCAAATATTCTTTTATCTTTGAATTAATTTCTGGCCTCGAACTGGCAACTTGTCATGCAACTTCTTTACAATTTCGATAGTACATTAATAACCTTTTTTGTTTACACACAACTGTTTCTATTACAGGAATGACTATACATACCGAAGAAGTGCTGTAACACAAAAACAAACTGAAGGATTAAAGAGATATTTATAAAACTACAACAAACTGTTTAGCGAATAACAGTGTTTTCTCTCCCCCCAAAAAATCTGCTCATCCTGCTAATTTAATAATCCAATATAAGCAAATAAACCGTAATAAAGATGGGGTATTCAAACATACGAGCCAATCACGGAAATTCTGAGGCATCTCAATTCCTTTCCGCGCTTTCAGGAAGACACCAGTTCCCTTCCGCTACAGAGCGTCCTTTGCGTAAGACAAGCGAGAGAGAGAGAGAGAGGGGGGGAGTACTCACCCGCGATGCCGAGGACTGTGGACGCGACTAGCACGAGCGTGGCGAAGGGCGGCGGGGCGGCGGCGGGGGCGGACGCCCAGCGGGCGCACGGCGCGGGCCCTCCGGCCGCACCGCCCGGCCCGGCCCGCGCGCGTCTTCTGCCTGCAACACACACACGCACTTGTTACACACCTCTCACACACATCGAGCACAAGAAGAAATATCGAAAAATTGACATTTTATGGTAAACCAGTTCAAAAGAAATAATACTTAATGCGGAACAAGTGTTCCTGATATCCACTGTCAGAAATTACACTAAATTTAATGTAGATTTGATCTAAGACTTGACTTGTGTACATTAAATTTAATCGGACACGTACGTTAAATTTAATCTACGTACATGAAAATTATTTTCATGTACTTTTACATAATGCAGAAATTTCTGGCAGTTTACCAATTGCTGCTCGCTAGCAGATGCATCGCCATTTCATGGTCTGAGAAAGCCATTTCATTTTATGGAATAATGATGTCCAAAAATCCAGAGTGTTATAAAATCCATTTTTATAAATCAAAATGCAAATATGTACACAATCCTTTGACATAACTTGAATGACATCGATTAATGGGAAGCAAATGAAGTTGCGGGAAATTAAAACACACACTGTAGAAAACGTTTTTGTGTTACAATAGTGTTCCCAAAAAGCAACAATGTGTAGATTCCTAAAAAACTCAAAAGTACGAAGGTTATTCAATAATTAAAGAGACAAATTGATGTAGAAACAAAAGTGTGTATTTTTACAAAACGATACTTTTACTACTTCTCAACATAATCCCCACCAATATTAATACACTTGTCCCAACGATGAACTAGCTTTTTTATACCAGTTGCAAAGAAGTCTTTGTCTTGTTGTTTGAGCCACTTTCCCACAAATTCCTTGACCTCCTCGTTGTTGCTGAACTTTTTCCCTCTCAATGCCTCTTTGAGTGGACCAAACAAATGAAAATCCGAGGGAGCCAAATCTGGACTGTACGGAGGATGAGGTAGTATCTCCCAACCCATTTTTCGAATGGTTTCTTGGGTCAGCTGGGCGGTATGAGGGCGAGCATTGTCGTGTAGCAATTTCACGCCTTTTCTTTGAGATCCACGACGTTTTTCTCTCATTGCTGGCTTTACTTTGTTCATCAGCATATCTGAGTAGTAGGTACTGTTTATTGTACGCTGATCTTCCAAATAATCACAAAAGATGACACCTTGGGCATCCCAAAAGACGGTCAACATGACTTTTCCCGCTGATGCTTGCGTTCTGAATTTCTTTCGGACAGGTGAGCTAGTGTGCTTCCATTCCATGCTTTGTCTTTTCGACTCTGGTTCAAAATAGTGAACCCAAGTTTCATCACACGTTAAAATCTTGTTTAGGAAAGGGTCACCTTCCCTTTCATAGCGTTCTTTCAACTCTGTACACACTTTGAGTCTTGTTTCCTTGTGTTGTTGTGTTAACTCTTTCGGGACCCACCTTGCACTTGTTTTTCTGTACTTCAGCTTGTTGCTGATAATGTTATGCACTGTGCCAACACTAACTACAACTCTTTTTGCTATTATTTCAACTGTAACACGGCGGTCTTCACGAATAATGTTGTCAATGCAAGTTTCAAGCGAAGGAGTTGACACTTCAACTGGCCGGCCAGGACGTTCCTCGTCAGTCACTGAAGTTTGACCGTTTTTGAACTGTTCTACCCACTTATAAAAATTTCCGCGGTTCATACAAGTTGCACCATACTGTGAAATCATTCGAGAAAAGATTTTAGCCGGTTTTTCACCTTCAGAAAGCAAAAAACGGATCACTGAACGTTGTTCAACTAATGTGGACACTTCAAGCGGACACGCCATTGTTGCAAGCAACTTTGAGGTTATAAACAAACCAATTTTTATCCGTCAGCTGTTTTCAGCTCATCCCAGTGATGCCAACCTTAAGTCATAAAAGTACAAAACTGATCCTATAAACTGTTTCATTTCTATGTCAATTTGTCTCTTTAATTATTGAATGTCCCTCGTA
>BLKR01012894.1:0-15290 GCA_011170035.1 Teleogryllus occipitalis | reverse complement strand
CTCGAGTGTTACGATGGTATGCCGACCTCCCAGCGTTTCGTGCTCACACGTAATGGGATTTTCCCTTTGTGCCGGGGAGCCGGCGTGTGAAGGTACCGTAGCGACGTACGGAGCTGGCTACAGACTCGCGCTTTCCCTTTCCTTTACATCAATACAATAATAAACCAAATAGCACAAATATCACACAACTTCTACCAAAACCTAACAGACATACCATCAGCATAATCTCATTACAAACTTCCGAAAAATCCAACCCACACACGAATAACAAATAGATTCCCTTTTGAAGCATTCCTCAAACTTTTAGCCAACCACGATTCATAACACCGAGGTTCTCCCCTAGAGTATCCTCTCCAATGTATAGATTAAGTTAGCTTAGATATTTTAACTAGAATAAGTCTGAAAAAATACATCTGTAAAGTAGTTGTACTGAACGATGTAGTTCCTCCAAAATGAATAAATGTGTTAATATATAATCCCTTTCATTTTACTCGCGTTGGAGTACTCGTACCCCGCACCTAAGCTAGGCTTCCTGTGGAAGGGTTAGTACATGTGTAAGAGGCACTCCTTGTAGAGTGCAAGTAGAAAAAAGGGTAATTGTGTGTCCATTCCCCACGTGACCTCTGGCGGTTGCGTTCCTCGGTGTCCACCTCGCTGTCACCAGATTCCCTTTCACTTCTGTCTGGGAGACGCGGAGCACGGGGAACATCCACTTAGGCTGCAGAACTCCAGGCTTCTCTTAGTCGCAGCCTTTCCCCCTCCCCTCGCCTTCCTCTCTCCCTCCCCCCCGCTTACATCACACGGCCGCCCCTTCGCGCTTTGGACATCCACCCGACAGCCACCTAAGCCTGTCTAAGGTTGTTTCTAGCCAAAATGTTCCAAAATATTTAAAATTAATCCTGAAATTTTCAGCACTTTGTAGGAAAGAGATATTAAAGACGAATGCAGAATTAAGATCTCCTAAAGGTATTGTCACACAATCAAAATCATTCGTCACATACGAATTAGAACTTTCAATTATGCTGGCAGTCAGGGATTCGGCAGACAATACGTAACCGTAATTTACCATTACGGGAATAGTTCACAAAATCGCTTACAAGTCATGTTCTTGATGTGTGAAATGCGTAATTTGAAAAAGCAATCTGATTATCTGTCAGTTTTTATTTATTTTAATTTACAAAAGCAAATTAGATTCAACTTTTAGATCCGTAACAAAATGATGATATAATATATAAATTAAATTTCACAACATTTATACTGAATTGTTAAAAATACAACCAAAAATGAGTAAGTGGTAACAATTGTAATTTTCTCAAAATATTGGTAAAACGCAGGTAAACAAATGGTAACGGGATAAACAAATGGTGGACGTGCAGCAATCGCGATTATTGCAACCTCTGATTTCTTCGAGGAACCCAACTTTTCTTAGTTCCTGTTTTCTTTCCCGCCTCCCAAACATCTCCTCATCACTGCCCTTCCTGATACTACTTGAATGCTCGGTAATTCGTCTTCATCCATTACGAGAGCGTTTGACACCTCCCCCTCACATTCGGTGGCCGTGCCTGCGCACGAGTTCCGCTGCGGCTCGGAAGCCCCTTGCTCATGGCACGCAGGGCCTCTCAAGCCCCACACAAGCTGGTGGCACTCTCTACCCTTGCACCTCCGTCCACGAACTCATTCACAGATTGCAACTGGTGGGGAAATTTGCATCAAGGAGTCGTGCTTCATACAACTACGGTTCTTTCCTGATCTTCATCTCCTACTCCTACCTCTATTTCTTCTCCTTCTAATAAAATTAATAATAATAAAATTAATAATAATAATAATAATAATAATAATAATAATAATAATAATAATAATAATAATAATAATACACAGTTTCGCGCGTATTTACGATTTCCCACAAATGCGCCATTTTTATCATACGATTTTATTTTTATCATACGATGTGGGTAACCACTACGCAACGCTGCACTGGGAAACAGTAGCACTCCTTAGTTTTGTTTACAGTTCCATTGGAGAGTTGATAGGCCCTGGGGCCAAGGTCCTCGGGCGTTCCTCCCAGCGTCAGCTCTGACGGCGCGTTTGCCTGAGGGTCAGGAGGCGGGCGGGGAGCTTGGCGGGGAGGCGGGTGGGTGGTCGGGTGGCCGGCGGGCGGGTTGCTGGGCGGGCCGCTGGGCGGGGCGCTGGGGTCGGGGCTGGATGGTCGACAGGCAGGGTGCTGGGCGGTGGTCTGTGCAAGGGACGGGGGACCGCAATGCAACACTCATCGCCTGAGCGGCCGGGCCCAGCAGGGCGAGCGCGCAAATGGCGGCGGCGGGGGCGGGGGCGGCGGCGGCGGCGCTAAGCGCTGTGCGGCCGCGCGCGCCGCACACAACACACTTCGCTTAATAATGGACGCGCGCCGCCCCCGCGCCCCGCCACGCCCCCGCCAGCCGGCCCCCGGCGGCTCGCCCGACGCCCAGCGCGACCCTGGCTCGGCCCCGCTCGGCGCTTACAGACACGCTGCTCTCATCTGCACTGAAGTTTTACCCCACATGCACTACCCCATAATGACCGTGAGACACGTTTCTGTCGCCACATAATTTCCAACTATTAATGGGTTTTGGCGATGGAAAATACGTCATATTCTTAAATAACACACCCGGTGAAATTAGCTGTTTGAATGATATAAGTCCTTAGATAGGTTAATTAACATTAATTAGATAGCTTAAATAACACACCCGGTGAAATTAGCTGATTGAATGATATAAGTCCTTAGATAGGTTAGACTTGTTTACAAACTTGTCATCAAACTTAGACAATTCGAGGGAGAATTACCAATAAACACTTCTTTCTTTAAAAGTTCCTACATTCAACTCATGCTCAGCGGAAGACATTACATCACAAAATCACTTCTCCAGGTTGGATTTCCAAATGAGTCCCGAAGGTTTTCGTAACTCTACTTGAGAGTTAACTTTTGGGAGATTTCACGGACCTTGATGACCGAGGGGAGAGAGAAAATCTGCAGATGCGCTTGAAAATTCTACGCTCTCGCAGAGCACGTGTGCGTCGTGCGACTGCGGGAAAAAAGAGCTCAGCCCGCAATTAACCCGATCGCAGGTGACCTCCATCAATTACGTCCTAATAAAGACCGCAATTCTGGGGTCGGAAAAAGACATTACCCCTGATAAAAGCGGCCGAATGTCGACTGAAATGTTGGCAATATTTCCTAGAATACGGCAACGAATAACAGCTAAGATAATAAGAGACCAGGCTTTGTAGCCTTTGTGGGCATCAGAACTGCTTTCCAATTATGTGCATTTGTTAGAATTATGAGCATTGATGTAAATAAATTTTTATGGGGGGGCTCCCATTTCCTTGCATTTTACCTCTTGGTGTGAGGAATCCAACTTCGACCACTCGATTGTTAGTTAGTTAATGCCTTATTTTACGTGGCGAGACTCGGGCCATCCGGGCCGCTCTTCCGTCTAACCACGCAAATTTCGTTACGCTCCTTTCACCACCTAGCGGAGAAAGGAGGTATTATCTTGGGCGACGAAACAGGCGGATCTCAATTTTGCTCAGAGGCTTCATTTAGGCTTGAGGATCTTTTACATGCAGTAAATCTATTAACATGGGACAACCGGCTTTACTTCCCCTCCGAAGGAAGGCGTACGAAGGATTTTTTCGCCCTTAAAAATCCACGGTTTCGATCGAGATTGAACCCGCAAGCTCGGGTACAACAGTCCGGTACGCTGACCGTTACACCACCGAATCCGTTAAGTCGATGTGGTGGGCAAAGCAACTTCACACCCCATTTCGTAGGGGTTCGAGATTTTACCGTGCGGGAGCTTAGAGATTATTCCGGCAGGAACGGGACCCCGCCGATGCGAGATACGTGGACGGGAAAACAATTCAAGTCGACGAGTTTGTCGGCGCCTAATCTTACCATACCGTGGTCGAAGAACAACGCCACGTCTCGTAATTGCAACATGCACTAAACTTACGATACTAATGAAAAATGCAGTTGGCGCGACAAAAAAATACGAAATAATCAATCAATTGATCGATTGATAAATACAGACGCGAGTAACGAAAAATTCGCGTTTTGATAAAAAAATTGCTCATGAGATAAGACGCGATGGACGAGTGTGCGTGATTAAATTGCCAAAGTCTTGATTCGAGCAGAAGATATTTCTTACGTTATATATTAACATTCATGTGGCGTTAATTCTCCACGTTGCACGTTGAAAATGTTTGTAATTTCCTACGTTACTTATATACAGATGATCTGCACAACTACTGCTTGTGTGAATGTCAGTTGCTTCACATATCATTAAAAGTCTCGAGAAAAATTAATGATCTAACCCATGTAATCAAAAAGATACATACTATTTATGCATTGGCATTCCCAGTATTAAAATCACAAAATTGTAAACTCACCACAAGACATTTGGCATCGTGCCACCTGCATTATTATCCACAAGTTCCTATCAGCAGAAGTTATGAAACACGAAATCATCGAACAAAGTGGGATCAACATTCCTATATGAGTGTTTCTTTGTACATAAATGTATACTTTTGCTGTCTCGCCAGCCAAAAAGCTTTCATTACCGGGCTCTAGTACCAACAAATGGATAAATATTGTTCCTATTTATAGTAAGTTTTTTCTCTATCACGTTGTAGGGTAAGAATCCATGATTTGTGAATCCTTAATATCGAAAAATCAATTGACGGCAAAACGGCTCTCTGTCCACGCTATCACCAAAACAGTTCAGCCGATTTTCTTCAAAACAAAAGAATATATGGATTTTAGAAGGTACATTACATGAAGCCTAAACATTTTCCAAATTGTCTGAAAAATAGCTTCAAATTTTTGTGTTAACTTTTGTCCTCGGACAGCGTAAAACACTTAAGAGAAGTGCGCGTCTTTGTTTCTTAAAATATCTTATTTTTTGAAAATTTTAAGAGTTTAAATTTTTGGCCTCTTCCTACCACTACAATATTGAAGATAAGGATTTTTTCTTAAATGAAATCTGTTCTTTAAAAAGAAATATTGGAATTCGCGCATGTATAATTTTTCTAAAATATGAGTGCTGTGCGCGAAATTTTGCCTGAAATATTCAAACAAATATTTTACCAACATGGCTGCAGTTTTTAAAATTTTCTTCTGGTATGTATGAAAGGACGGAAAAAATAGTTGTCGCTACTTTTATTTTCGGCAATCTCTCTGTATTTTCGAAAATTACAAAAAGTTAACTATTCAAAACTCCAAAATTGAAGATAGAGATTTTTGACTTAATGACAATGTGAACTAAAAACTCAGCTCTTTAATGAAGGTCATGTACAATTTTTTATTGAGATTTATAATAACCCCTTCATTTTTTTTATTTAATTTTCTTCTACGAATGAAAAGAGGTACGCATTAAAAAATGACGCATTTGTAATTTTCGATGGAAGTCCCTGAATTTTTGAAAATTGCGTGTTAGAAATATCGAGAGAGAGAGAGAGAGAGAGAGAGAGAGAGAGAGAGAGAGAGAGAGAGAGAGAGAGAGAGAGAGAGAGAATTAGATATTTAAGTGTCGACCCAAGTGAGTACGCCAGAGTACCTGTTTATCGTAGTGATAAAGCGCACGGTGAATTATTGAGTGCATATTTAATAAAGAAGCAATTGTTTTATTTCTCATTCCATGGAGACATTACCTGCCGTATTGTGAAGAATTTTGACATTTTCTTCAATTAGGTTTACATTAATTTGTTATCTATTTATTATGTTCGACATGTGGTAAGAGACAAGGACAAGGAATTGTTTGTGTGGATGTTTAAAACATGAATTAGTTCTTAGTTGTTACTGTCAACAATGTAATACATCTTCTGAAATGATATAAATAATTTTATCAATATAAGATGTTTGAGGGTGTCAGTTTTCTGGCCGATCTAAAGAGAGTTCACGACGCTGTCTTTACCGCCTACTTAAAGAATTGATTGGATTTATTAAACGCCTGTTAAAGAACACCTTAAGGAGTCTCTTGAAGACGTACCATGATTCAATATGGTGGGCGCGAGAAGCGACGCTTGCCTGAGGCGCCTTGGCGCTGCAGCGCCGGTGGCCCAGTTCGGAAGCCGCCGAGCACGAGAAAGGGGGTGCGAGGGGGCGGGGCGGGGGCGGGGGCGGGAGGCCGGAGGCGACCGCTGGCGAAGGCGTCTGCAGCGGCGCTCCCCCTGCCGCCCCCAAAGACAACGGCGACCGCGTTCGCGAATAAAAGGAGTGCGGCAACCATTAGCATCTTGTTCGCTTTCGGGGCTAACGCAATTAGACTGCGCTGGGGGAAGGTCTCCCGCGGCAGCGAGGCGGAGGGAGGAGGGCGAGGGCGAGGGCGAGGGCGGGGGCGGGGGCAGGGACGGGGACGACTGCCTCCGGGTAGTAATGAGCCGCACAGTTCGACACCGTCATCACTCCCCGCCCCCACTCCCCGCCCTTCCACGCCACCCACCCTCGCCCCCTTCAGCGCCTGTTGAGGCAGGTCTGGATCGCGTTACGCACTCATTAAAATTCGTGTGGGGCGACGGTCGGCTCCATTCGCTGCAAATTGGCGCAGTTGCAGCGGCGCCAGGAGCTCCGAGCCAGAGACGCCGGGCGGCAGCCCCGTGTGGAGAGCAGCGAAGGCTGTGATACGATTAGGACACTGGGAGGCACCCACGGGAACGCATCCTCAGCATTAAGACCGTTTGCATATTCACATTGCAAATTACTCCTTCGTTTGCTCACTTTATGTATTATTACGTTATTCACATTCTCTTATTTTATTTCACTTTCTTCTAATTATAACATACTATTTTAGTGTTTTATTATTAGATACTTTGTTTATTATACGTTATTATAAATATTAATTCATTCCCAAAATTTGACAGTTTTCTCAAATTTATAAGACGCCCTTGACTCAGCACCCTCTAAATTTACTAATACCGGATTGAAAATTACCCTCTCCATTTATTTCATTCAAAACTAGTGGTGCTACAAACTGCCACTACATTCTCGTACAATTTTTAACGGTAATGTAACATGATAAGATCGCAAATGAAGTACCTCACGTAGACTGTACGCACCAAACATTTGCACCCGGCGCGACTATTTTCCTGCAGCTACCAACAGGGCGAAACAACATTACGTGGCACCGCACGCTCATAGACGCCATTTTGATGAGCGTGCTTTGCTCTACTCGAGAAGCCATAAATACATGTCCTGCGTCATTTTTGTAATGATTTTTGTAAAGATGTAATTTTAAAGAAAAGTGTCATTTTCTGCCCCGAGAGATGGCGGTGTTCCTCCCGATCTTGAGCATGTTTCAAGCAAGTCTCACTAACGAAGTATTCTTCCTCCAGCGGAAGACCTCCACAACAGGGTTAAGCTTCTAAATTCCCGACTAGTATCCTGATGTGTTGAAGAGCACTGCATGTCAGTGTGTGTGTGTGTGTGTGTATGTAAGGGGCGGGAATAGGACAAGAAAGAAGAATGTAGGACCGCGCCCGTTTTTTTAGGAAACTGTTTCGTAATTCACCTTGTATTGATCGGAGAAACCACGGAAAACTACCGTTCGGAGCAGCCGACCGCCAGAATTTTTCTCTAGATAGCGTCCGAATTTGATCTACCTGTAGCTAGTCGAGAAGTGGACTTTGATTCTTGTGAGAGCAAAGAAATTGTCTTTTTATAAAAAGTGCAATTATTATTAGGTAAAAGTTTTAAAATATCCATTTCTTATTGTTGATGTATTATAGATTAATCTTAAAATTGATTGAAATTAGATAACTTGATATTTTTAACGTAAAAAATTAATAGTTAGTGAGCATTTATTGCTAAACGAAAGTTTGAACCATTCGATAATCAACCATAGAGGGTTGGTAATATTTATTACTACTTCTTTTATTTTATTAAACGATTTCCATACACACACTTTACAAAAACCGCATTTAACAAAGCTAAATAATACATCTATGCACTAACTTAAGCGTCCTTCCTGCGCATGTGACCGTGGTCATCATTGGCTTCTTCCAGTAATATCTTGCTCAGACTTCAATCCAATTCTAGTCGCATCAACAGCCGGCAATATCTTTCAGAGGACGGAAGCACGAGTTTACATTAAGACCGAAATGTCTAGCAAGAAATATTGCCATCAGAAATATTTATTGCCGCAATGTTTACATTAGCAACTTTTCTTGCGAAATAATATTGCTCGCCATTTTCTTGAAAATGTAAAGCCACCTTAAAATTTGGAGCAATTTTTGAGAAATTTTTGGTTTTGTTGTTGTGGATTCATGTACGGTACCCCAAAAATTAATGAAAATCGTCCTGAAATTCGCAGAGCCTTCATTTCGGCCAGTTCGATTGGTTAAGATTCACAGACGGGTAGATGGGTAAAGGGGCAGGCAGACGTTTGGACAGACGAACGGGCAGATGGGAGGACGGCAGATAAGCGGACGGCCAGACGAACACTGAATGCCCACGAATGTTTCGGCATAAATTTCGGAGCCATAAACGTGGGTTCTCAGTATACAACGTATAGTTGTAGTAATTTACTACATAAGGGAGCAAGACTTATTCACTTTTCCGATAATAGGATCTCACAATAATGTTGTTTGTTGAAAAATCGCCTTTTCCGTTGCATTATTAGAGTATAATGGACGAACAAATTCGAATAATCCTTTCTCTTTGCAAAAGAAGGGTATTTTTATACTATTATGGACGACAAACCCCTTTTAAAATACTTCTCAACCCTGTGAAGATACGAAGACATGTCGTTCCCTCCAAGATCTGAAATTAATAATCTCCTTGTAGCTCAACAGAAAGGGTTGATCATTTCAAAGAATGGATTGTTTGGAAAATATTAAAAACGTTATTTCCTTTGCTGCAAATAATTAACTAAAATGGTCCAGATGTTTTTTATTCGACCGGTACTGTCTACGAAACAAGAAAGGAAATTTTCTTAAAGGCAAAAGAGAGGATTGGAGATGCCGTTGTTTTCGAATATACTTTTAGAAAGTAAAACAGCTTTCGTCTTTTCATTGGTTGCAGAAATGTACTGACTGCAAGGAGTATTTGTTTGTGATATTCTCGTATAATTGGTTCAGGGGGGTTGTTAATCCAATAATTAAATGTATTCATTCTCTTATCTATTACAACAAGAGAGGTGTTGCTACAATGTCAATTAACATCATAAAGCAATTAAATGCATAAATTCGTCATGGAAGAAGTTATGCCTAAGAGAAGAAATATAATATAGTTGACCAGAAATCGATAAGTTAAATTAAGTCAACATTACCCCAGGTATGCTTGCAATTGCATTTCTTTGCAATGGATCTACAGAAAGCAATAAATATTGATCATTAAAATGCAGTTGCCTTGATATTTTTTCTATTTGAATGTTTCATTTTAATTATGAATACTTACTTTTGTATGCGTTTTGCTGTACTTACATGCAATTAACATAATTTATATATGTAATACATTTTTGTTAGTCATTTTTAGATTCCCTTAAAAATGATGTACTGGCAAGTTGAATTGTACTCAATCTACAGTGTCTACAGAAATCCAATATAAAAGGAGAGATAACGGTAATCTATGAGTAGCATCATTTTAACGAATTTGTGTTACGTATCTGTATTTACCATTTCAAACTTATGACATCGTTCGACACAAGGACCTACATTTTGTTCCTCCTAAACCGATAGCTGCGTGTCATTTAGATTTACGGTATCTAGGGTAAGTGGTACAGTGATTGGCCACTTAAGAGTTGTGTCAGCATTAACTCATTGGAAAACAAAAATTTTGAAAACTTGCTACGAAAGTTTTTCTACTGTCCAATTATCCTTTTATTTATCCCAACCGTAATTTCTATCGGAAAATGAACTATACATTATTAATAATTTTTTTAATAATGTGTCATTTTGTACAGATTTTGGCCACAAATTATAGTGATTGGTCAACATGATGACAGTGATTGGCCACCCAATTATTTTTAACAAAAACAACTAGAATAACGATATTTTTAATTACTTATTATATTACCCATGAAAACACAATTTGTAAGATGAATATTAAATATAACTTTAAAATTTTATAGAAGTGTTTCTGGAGAAAATTACAGTATCCTCAATTTTCAAATCTGAGCAAATTCGACTTAATTCAGATGTGTCTTCTGGCATTTTTTAAATAGAAATAGATGGAATACGTTTGAAATATATTCGTATAATGCCTCGCTTATCTTTAATCCGTTCTCCAATATAGACCCCTGTAAGATCATTTAGTTCGTCGTCCAAGTTACTTCCCTCGATGTACCCTATAACTTCTTCCAATCACATTCTGATAACTTCTTCGCTGACACACGAACAAGCTGTTACTCCTTCACTTATCACTTCACTTCATTCATTATCACTTTACTCCGTGTAGTGATAATGGGATGTCTTCTAAAAAAGCCTTCACCGAGCCTTCTCCTAGACGGTTGTTGTTGTACGGATTTATCCTTGGTTTAGCAGCTAAAAATTGTTGAACTTTACTCTATAGATCTTTCTTCTTCGTAAAAAAACGTTCTTGGCTAGTTCAAGTATTCACCTAACTAGACTAGCTTCATCCTCTTTAGATATAACAGTATCAGTATCTAGAGCTGTTTTGTGGCCTGGATTATTAAATGACGTTGAAAACGTGTTCTGGGAACACCAAATGATGTTGCAGCAGAACGCACATACGCTCCATTATTTTTAAAACATTTGATGGCATCTTTCTTCTTCGTAAAAAAACGTTCTTGGCTAGTTCAAGTATTCCAAGTTCTTGGCTAGATCACTTATTCCAAGCCCACACAGGACTTACTTGTGTGCAATAATATTAAACGACGATTAAAATTAATGTGTCAACTATTAGCAGAGTGGCCAATAACACAATTCACACACTATAGAAGATACAGTCATTTTCCAACCCCCTACGCCACTAAATACGTAAAGCTAAACTCCTCATTTGCAGTTGATATCATTGTCACTCAATTAGATTTGTGCTTTCTGACCTATAATTGTGATTTGCTTACCTCTGTAACCAACAAAGAGCACTTTTGTAACACACTGTCTAAAGAAAATCTTAAGAAAACTTTACGTGCAATGAACACACACAGCACTGTCACAAACATCCGCCATATTGGGAACAGTTGCACTCTTGCGGTCCATTTAAATATTTCATAATACTCAGAAAGCGTTCCTTCGCGCCATTTACAAGCAAAATATTAAAAAAAACGGTGTTAGAACAAGAGATAATTCCAATTACAGTTGGGTGGCCAATCAATGTATCGTTTACCTTATTTAATTAATGAGAATTCAGAACGTTAATATTATGTTTTTCAAACATACTACATTGTAAAATTGATAAATGGAATGGGTAAATTTTTTTCTGCAAAGTTTTTAAGTATAATATTACCGCAATTTTAAAGTTGCACATGATAGAATTGAATGACGATTAGAATAAGGAATTACTCAACTGGAATAAAGACTGAAGATAACTTTAAGAAATATAGGCAAGGTATAAAAATGAACAAAAATGTTACTGGATATTTGTTAGTATGAAATGATAATGCGCATATTCACGAGGAGATAAAAGCAATTCAAAACAATTTAGGCGTATTGTTTTCTTATAGCATTTTCTACAAACAAACTTCAATTTACACACAAAACAAAACATGAAGATGTAAGGTTGTTATATCTGCTTTCTCCTGTGGAATCTTTCCGTTTTGCAGCACTGGGAGCAGCTCCCCTTTTTCTCAATAGTGAAGAAGGAGGTTTATTATTTTTGCATCCAGGTGTATTCTGCCTCTCTCGGTGGCTCGTTGATTAACGTGCTCGCTTTTCACGGCGCAACTCCAGGTTCGATTCACGGCCGAGGCAAATTATACCCCGGCGCTTTTGCTGTGTGACGATGAGAAAGCCCACCCTAAGATTAAGAAAACGAGTATAATCCGTTAAAGGATGTCTTCGTGCTAATCACACCAACCCTTTACCCCTTATCACATGGACTGGGTCATCGCTGGTCGGTCAAAGCCCGTAGCAGGCTGTCGAGCCTAAGAACACGAACAGAAATATTTTGCACCCTTGAGTATCGAAAAAACAGGAAATATCTAGAAATCATTAACACTTTGCTATCATAGTGCTAACAACACCATCGCATTGAATTTCAATAAGGCACGATTGGTCTTATCAAACTAAAAATGATATCATGATAATCAGATGTATAATAGAAAAAGGAAGTATGACACAAATAATTTGACTGCACAACTTAAAACTATCAAGTCTGAAAACAATACAGCGTCAAAATGACACAGCCTTGTGTGTCATTGTAATCCATCTGTTGTATCTAATTTATATTTTTATGAAGAAAACAGGATAATACTAAACAACCCACTTGCAAAGAGTCAATGTTATAATTATAAAAATAATTGTCTTATAATCATAAACTCAAAACTGCGTTCTATTGTAAATAGCTATTGCGGTATTTTGACACTTTCAGGTCATGATGTTGATGTAAATTAATATATTAGACATATGTTCAGCGATACTCTTTACATATATATATATAATATCATCTGTGCAGTATTATCGATTATATTAATATTATCTTTTAATAGATGAGAGTACTAATGAAATAACAGTAAAATCATTCTCCGTGATAGTCATATAAAGCTTAATTTTATCTTTCATCTAGGACAACCTCTATTCTTTGTCAAGTGAACTAGTTTCATAATAATTAATGAACAATAAACTGTTTTTAAATGCAAGATTGAAATGTATTTATCTGGGAATAAAACAACAACAACAACAACAACAACAACAATAATAATAATAATAATAATAATAATAATAATAATAATAATAATAATAATAATAGTAGTAATAAATAGCTAATACACTTTAATGAATGGAAACTTCAAGAAATACCTGGAAGATACCCAAAACTTGTTTCGAGATGATGTAGACAGACGTTCCGCGGTGCAGCAGCTTTTGGAGAAACAAATATCTCCTAAGACCGAGGGTGTTATAATATCAATTCAAGACAGAGTTATCAAGACAGGAAACAATTGAAAGCGTTGTTTAAAAGAATATGTGGTGGATAAATATAGGAAATGTGGAGCTGTAGGAGAAACTATAGAACACATCACAGCTGCATGCTCTTCCCTTTCAGACTGTGTTTACTTAGGAAGGTATAATCAAGTTGCGAAAATCGTGCATAGGGCAATTGCAATATAGCATAAATTATTGGATGAATCGACGACGCCATTCTATTAGTACACCCCTCCTCCAGTGCTGGAAACAAGTTCCACCTTTTTGTGCTGGGACAGACCAGTTCTAACAGATCGTACTGTCGATTACAATAGGCCAGATATTCTCCTTATAGATAAAAAGAAGGAGTAATAATAGACATCGCAATACAATTATCCCACAACATCAAACAGAAAGAAACAGAAAAAATTTCGAAATATGAAAACGTATCCTAAGAACTAAAACATGTTTGAAAATTAAATGCTACCAAAACAAACCCATTCGTGACATCGGCGGACGGCTTGGTCAGTAAAAATGTTTTAAAATACTTAACAGATCAGAATACTTAACAACCCAAAATCATTCAGTTTTGTTACAAACAGCCCATATCGTTAGAAATTTTTTGTCTTAAGTCCAGATATAAGATGAAATTATTCTTCTGTGATCGAACGTGTCCCCAAAACAAGTCTGGGGAAGGTGAGCATTTTTACCAGCAAAAATAGCTGAGAAAAAGTAGGATGATAATAATAATAGTGATAAAATCAGAATGTCTATATAGCTCAGAAACACTAATTTTGAACAGGATAAATAGACATAGAGAACATGAAAAAAAGAAATGCAAAATCATTTGGAAACTTCTTGGTCGACAACTCACAGACAAGCAGTACAAACTCAGAAGCAAAAAAGAAATCAGACAATATACGGATATTGAGAGTGATATCAGAAAATGTAGACTAAATTTTTATGGACACATCAAAAGAATGAATCTTATACGTCTTACAAAACAAATAGTTGAATTGTATGAGAAAAGCAGTAAACCAGCAATTGACGCTATAAAATGGATCAACGAAATTAACGAGGACCTTAAATTATCAGGGGTCCAAGAAGAAGACATTCAAAATAGGAACACAATTAGATCTTAGTGCAGTGAAGGCGGATTGTTTTGGAAGAAGTACCAAAGTGTAGAACAGGAAAAGCTTGGACCGAAGAGAGAAAGAAAGCGCACAGCCAAAGGATGAAAGAAATATGGGCACAAAGAAAAGCTAAGAAACACATCCGAGTACTTTACGTAGTCTCAATTGGACTTATTCGCAATAATAATAATAATAATAATAATAATAATAATAATAATAATAATAATAATAATAATAATAATAATAATAATAATATATTCTGCAACGAGCGTAGAATGATGGATATTATTCACGAGTGGATGTTTCCGACGCGAGCGACGTAGGAGCGAGTGTCGGAATTTCCACGAGTGAATAATAGCCATTCTACGCAAGTAGAAGACTATACTTTCTCTACGACTTTGATATTGAAGTTTTAAAAATACTAAATGATAACATGTGAAAAGTTTTTTTTATTTTTTGAAATAATGTTACATCCATTCCACTTTTAACTTCATTAATTAAACATTTTATAACATTAACGTCAAACAAGTAAACAAAAGAAGTATTACTAATATAAATAGTATAGATTTACTTTTTGGAAAAATTAATTGTAAAATTAGAACAATTGTTTATATTTATTATGGAGGGAGTTGACTCTTGATTTGAGTCGATTTGATTTAAAATAGATTTACTAGCAGAACAAGATGTTTTTGTACACGAGTATTTTCAATTATAGTCGTATTATGTTCTACCGATTACAGTAGCGTGTTTGCGGTAAACAACTTGTTTGACAGTGAATCATCCACATAACCTTTCGCTACCGACGTAGCTACGCAATCTTCTTCTCTATTACTGCTGGAAGAATCCATAATTATAAATCAATGTGAGCGTTTTAATCTTACAAAGTGGCCGCAATTATGTGAACTCGCATACTGTTTCGTGGTTCACCTGTCTTACGATAGTTGCGGAAGAGCACGCAGCGCCTCTGTAGGCGACTGCGAGAACCCTAAGTCGTTGTGTAATGAACTAGGACGAATGCGATTGGTCGACAGGTGTGTTAGAATAATATTCTCGCACGGTTTGTGGAATTGGCATGATTAGTGCATCCGATAACATGGAGAAATGAAT
>BLKR01012893.1:0-15291 GCA_011170035.1 Teleogryllus occipitalis | reverse complement strand
GCGTGTACGACGGCATATGCCTTCCTTCACGGGATCATTCTCTAGCGTGGACGACGGCATATGCCTTCCTTCACGGGATCATTGTCTAGCGTGGGCGACGGCATATGCCTTCCTTCACGGGATCATTGTCTAGCGTGGGCGACGGCATATGCCTTCCTTCACGGGATCATTGTCTATCGTGGACGACGGCATATGCCTTCCTTCACGGGATCATTGTCTAGCGTGGGCGACGGCATATGCCTTCCTTCACGGGATCATTGTCTAGCGTGGGCGACGGCATATGCCTTCCTTCACGGGATCATTGTCTATCGTGGACGACGGCATATGCCTTCCTTCACGGGATCATTGTCTAGCGTGGACGACGGCATATGCCTTCCTTCACGGGATCATTGTCTAGCGTGGGCGACGGCATATGCCTTCCTTCACGGGATCATTGTCTAGCGTGGGCGACGGCATATGCCTTCCTTCACGGGATCATTGTCTAGCGTGGACGACGGCATATGCCTTCCTTCACGGGATCATTGTCTAGCGTGGGCGACGGCATATGCCTTCCTTCACGGGATCATTGTCTAGCGTGGGCGACGGCATATGCCTTCCTTCACGGGATCATTGTCTAGCGTGGACGACGGCATATGCCTTCCTTCACGGGATCATTGTCTAGCGTGGACGACGGCATATGCCGTTCATGCTTTTGAATGCGTGGCAAGGGTTACTCGATAAATTTCGCAAAGTGATCGCTAGCTAACAGTTTAATATATTTTAGCTTCTTGTATTCCAATTTCCACGTTTTTCACATCAGCCGTTGGGTTTTTATGAGCGATAGAGTGATTGCTGATTTAGAATTTTCTGTGGTAGTCCTACAATGGAGGGACTGACAAAATAAATTATCCAGACGTAAATTCAAGTAATAAAACTAGAAGTTTGTTTAAGGAAGGAGTACTGGCTGTAACAACAATAACAAAAAAGAAATATTGTTCCAAAATTTGCCGTGGATATCCACTTTTTTGTATAATTCTTTATTTGAAAGACTTCGCGCTTGGAAAGATATGGTTTATTTTTTAGGTTATGTGAACTTTATTTGTGATCATATTCAATAAAGTAATGAAAGAACATTCTTTCTTCTAGATATCTTAATTGTTTCAGACATTTTCCTTTAATAGTTTAGAAAATATATAATTTTACTCTAGACAAAAACGGAATTGTAACTCGGGCAAATTTAAAAGCCACGCTGCAGCAGCTGACGGCAAAAGTCGCGCTTGGAAGAGTAAACATTTCCAGATCATAGAAAAATAACCCACGGAAGATATGTCAAGTAAATGGAGTGTTGCGCTAATAATATGTACCTCAGAATACCATGCTGATATTCTGTTTTTGAATTAAATATCAACAGTTGCTGCTAAACTTGGCATAAAAACTTCCTGGAATTGTCCATTCGATTCTGCGCTCACAACACTCTCACAAATACAACAAATCTTGTCAACGGATGATCAAACAGTTGCTTCCCTAAAATGTGGCAATGCTTACTGAACGCACGCTATGGAGTGGATGTTATGTTGTAATTAACATTCAAAAACACATCGATGCATTGTTTCAACCACTCACAATAGAGTATGTATTGTATTGTAGTCAAAATTGAAGGTGATATTTCGTCCATAGTTGGCACGTAGATAGTAAATGTATACACGGCCTACTGGGATAAAAACATTTGTTGGTAATGTGTTTTTAATGTCATGGAGACGGCCGACTAAAGATATAGGACGCAATCAACAACCACATAGAAAATGGATGTTCTGAAATGAGTGCGTGAATAATTGATAGAATTTTTTCTGAGTGGCGTAACCCAGTGAAGAATTTGAAAGTTAGAAATGCAATATAATATTGGCGGTATATTCGAGAACAATACTGCGGACTATAATACTTGAGAGATTTGATATGAAGTGTACATGTAGAATTGGACAAAAAGAAATGTCTTGTGGTTGTTTGAAAGATGAAGAAGGTAAACCTAGATACTGTTCTTGAAATGTGTTTAATAAATTGAATGTATTGTTCTAGCCAGTTGGCAAACAATATTGTGCCAAGTTTTGTTATTTTTATGGATAAATGTTTTCTTTTGTTTTTAAATTGAAACAGTTTTGATTTAATATTTCAGTAGGTTACCAATATTCAAATCTACAGTGTAAGCCATAGAATCATAGACCCGAAATAAATAATTAAACTGATATTTTTGTTTTCCCATTAAAATTTTTTTATGGCAAAGTAAAACCATCTTAATATTAACATGATATTTTATTTTATAAATACTAATCTACACAAGTATTATTGTTTCTTAAAAATTATTTTCACATTTCCAAGATGGACTCTGCAAGTAAGTGTATAAAGTGATAATTGCAGAAATGTTTCAAAGAAGAAAAATCTGGCGTAGAAGATTTATTTATTTCTTCAGTTATTACGTGTAGGCACCCGAAGCAGCTCTCTGAATCCCGGAGACAAATAAGGCTCAGCTCGCCATGTCTGCTGCATCCTTGCGTCACAGCCAATCGTACCTGCAACAACAGAAAACAGCCGTTAAGAAAGCTGCATTCGTCACACTCAATCTCTCTGAGTGCATCTCTCCATCACATTGGCAATCGGTCAATCACAGCTCGTTTGTACGCCACAGACCTACGCTCTCGATGCCAACCCCCAAATGAGAGAAGCATTTTGTTGGCTTCTCCACTACGAGACGAGCAAAGTGTCCTTGCTGAAAGGAAAACCTCGGGATTGACCGATCGCAAAATTCATCAAGACAATGGTCTGCTTCCACATAGGTAATCAGCTGGTGACGCAAATTTTCCCAGAAAAATATCAGATTTTGCAAAGGGTCATTAGGACATTAGAAAAATGGTATGTTATTGTTATTATTATTATTATGACTAATATCAATAATCAATGCATCAAATAGTATAAACAAAACAAAACCACTTTTCAAACAAAACATTTGTTTCGTATTTCCCTACTCTCGTGCCATATACTTGTTCGACACTATATCCTTTCTTTTCTCTTATTCATTTTCCAAACTGAACTTTGTACTTCACAACTTTATATTGCATTACGGTCTTCTAGATGTTCATTCACATTCATTTCTTGCTATAAAAAGTAAAATACAGATATAGTACAAGTATGGTGTAAAATGTAGTTGTACAAATGGATGGACACACCTAGTAAATCCCGCATAGATAGCATAAAAACAAAAGTGAAAACAACGCACTGGCTCGATAATTGACTTCTGCCCCCCACCCCTTGCCTCCGAAAACGAAACAGCAACTCGAATCGAGGTACGGACGCAAATGGACACCATCAAGCGGCATCGTCTTACTGTCATACGATACACGCTTTTTCTGGCCAAACATTTTTGAAAGAACCTCCCTTTGAAGCTCGCCGTCCTTAAAAATTGAATAAAGCTATGCTTTCCACCGCCTCGAGATAACTTTTCCGAAGAGGAGAGAGGTGAAAACTTTCGTGGTAGTTCGATTCCCTGCCACTTCGCAGCACCACAAAAGAGCACTTAAGCGGAGAGACGATAATTGCAAAACCTACAATATAGCTAACGAGGCGAAAAAGAGAAGAACTTATCGCGAGCGGGGCCCTAATTCGAACACATTTCACGCAATATCGGCGCCACGGAAGTGCGTGCGTGAAAATATTGGGAGCGACGACGTTAACGACTTCGCTAATGCGACATCTTCCTGCTCCAATGGTCTTTCTCCCTTCGAAGGACCAAAAGAAGTCTGAATATTCCACCTTTCATTAATTTTTTAAAGAACACTAGTTGTTTCAGTACACACTAAATGCGATCAAACAGAACTCGTTGAAAAACGTAACTTTCATTGCTTACAATAAAACAATGTGCTATTTCAGCATCAAATTAGAAGCAATAATACAGATTTTTTAATTGAACACTTGGTAAAATTATAATTATTTCTAAACCAACAACAACCTCACGATCAGTATTGTTTTTGATAAAGACATTACTATTATACATTTCATTTTGTTTATTAAATAAGTTTACTAAAGAACAGTTCCTTATTTTGTTATTTTTCTTTAAATATATACATTTTTATTTCATATTAAGAGGATTAATTTACTTTTAATTACATGTAAGTAGATAATTGCGTTCTATAAACCTTACAGGAATTACACTTCTAGCAGAAATAATATAGATCTCAATAAATAGAGGCCTTTTTTACAAGTAGCGATCGAAATTTTCAATTCGGCTGCGGTTAGTGCACTACTTTCTAAATACCTAAAAATCACAAAAAAGCGAGGTACTGTTTAATCAAATTTTGTTTATAAGTGGTGAGACAATTCAGCAGGATGTCATGACCCATTTTTTATCAAAAAATACCGTCTTGTTTACACGCATTTCAAATTCACTGCAAACTTTATTACTCCTTTTCTTCTTCAAGGCTATTCACGTGTTCTAATTAATAGTCTAAGATCCCTTTAGGTTTATTTTATATAAACGAATTTCAATATTTGTTCTAAAATTCACGATCAAGTAAAGGAAGGAAAATAATGTATGAAGTGAGCAAAGAACTTCAACTTGGACCGTGTTGTTATATGACTAAAATTACTATTGAACTTCCATGTTTGAAGTGAACTATCGCAGAGGTTTATATGCCTTCCAAATGAATCTCTCCTTTATTAAATTCTTACGTAAAAGACATTTATTTGGGAGCAATCGTAAGAGTTCAAAGACGAATATTACACAAGCGGTGACAGCATGATTTACTGCGTAAATGATCAAATAAACAAAAACATTCTAGGACGTTGCATTGATAAAGGATTTTCAATATTTCTTCTCGCAACACTAAGCACTGTCAGGATAGATTGATTATTATATGACTAAAACTAAATCGCAATATCTGGGAAATTGTAAAACGTGCTTAGATAACGAACAGCAACCAAAGCAAAGCACGAGCAGCGCCCCCTTGAGGCATTCGTCTGTCGGCGCTTTCCCAGGCCCCCTTCCGCGGAGCAGAGATTGCACAAATGGCGGGGGAGGAGGCCATGGCTTGTTGCAGAGCGGATTAAAAAGCGCGAGCAGCGGGGGCAGGGAGGGCGGTGCATCGGAGCAGTTTGTCACGCGCTGATCCGAATGCGGCGCGCGTGCAGACGCAGCTGGCGCCGCTGCTGCGCCCTGGCGGCGGCGCCCTCATACGCCCTCCGTGCCCCGCATGCGGATGGGCGCCGAACCCGCGACCCCGACCCCGACGCATTTCCTTTCCGGATAAACGCCACTACAGGCGATTCTATGAATATTGGTTCAGCAAGAGTTGCAATACTCTTCACCTATAATGAGGATTCGCAGCCTATCAATATGCACCGCACCCGGAGTAGGCAAAGAGAACACGATTTGTTTAGATGTTTTTGTACATTTTGGACGTCATGCATACGGTCTACTTTGAAAATATTTGGGGAATACCAAGTAGATTTAGGAGCAGTTTCAGAGATTTTGGGAGTCACCTTGACTCCTTGTAATCGGAAATAGCAAGGAAGAAATTTACGTTCTTTCAATGCTATGTAGACAAATAAAAAAATCGAGATTGGTAAGAGGTCAATAACGAAGAGGAGGCGTAGAAGAAGGCGAGAGGACGTGATGTATTCATTCTTTAAAATAAAATGCAGTAGCAGAGACAAACATGATGGTGGAATATAGTGCCTATAGGTCTCAATCCGGTTTAAAAGAAGTGTGTTTGGATTCAAGAGCAATGCATGATAAGTTTAAAATTAATTAATAAGTGTACTATTTTAAATAAACATTCCAGTTGTAACAACATGACTGTAAAATAGTTGCGAAAATTTCAAGTTTATTATTGATCATAAGGTTTCTGTGGCAAAAACGATTGAATTGATCACTCATATATTTATGATCTAAAAGTCAAGTTTTAAGACAACACATCATTTCGTATGAAGACAAAAATATTTGAAAAATAAAAAAAAAGTGATTAAAGGAAAACAACACTGGGAAACATTTTAAAAATAGACCTCCCCTTGTAGACATTAACCTATTCTTTTTCTCCCTGCTGACGACACCGACAGGCAAACAAATTAATTAGTAGAATAGGAATTGCGCAACACCAGCAAATGAGTGGTTTCCTTTGGAACTGCGGGGGCGGCTTCATTCGTAAATCCTCTGTTTCGTAAGCCATTCATTCGTAAATCCTTTGGCGCCGACTCCAGGCTATCCCGGCGGAAGCATGGCAACACTGGGGGGCCGAGCCTTGTTCTCGCACCTAGACGCGCCCTTTCAATCGCCCTTAAAGTCCTCCACGAACGCTCGCTCTCCCACTCGCCCCCAGCCTCTCCACCCACCCACTCGCTGTCCTCCTCACTTCCCCCTCCCCCCTCCGACCATCCCTCTTGCTCCTCACCGCAACCACTTGTCCTCCCATTCTCTCTCTTTCTATCACTCGCCCGCCACCTCCTCCACCACCCACTGGGCGTCGTCCTCACTCGCCCCTCCCCTCTCTGGCCCTCTACTTGCTCGTCGCTGCAACCACTCACCCTTGCAATCTCTTTCTACTACTCGCCTTTAGACCCTCCATCCCCCATCGGCGTCCTCCTCACTCGACCCTCCCCCTTCGGCCCTCACTATTGCTGCTGCACGCAACCATTCTTCCTCCCATTCTCTCTGCGTCTCCCACTAACTCATCCTCTCTTCGGCCAACCCTCCCTCTTACTCGTCCACACAACCACTCTTCCACCCATTTCTCTTTTCCCTTCCACTCGCCCGCCAACGCGTTCATCCGTCCGTCCATCCGTACGTCCCACTCTCACCCACTCTCCTGTTCGTCCTTCCTCTGGTCAACCCTCCCACTTACTCGTCCACACAGCCGCTTCTTCTCCCTCCCGATATGTTTCTCGCTCTCCCACCTACGAGGATGGTAGGGGAAGGGACGGGATGATCAACGCGACCAAGACGCACCTGACGCTCCCACCCACCAGCATCGCGACAGACGCGCGCCCCGCGGCGACAGCGCCAATTAGGGGCGTGGCGGCGGCGCGCAATTGCACGGCAATTCCCCCGTCCCGCCTCGCCCCGCCCACGCACGCCCTGGCGGCGACGGCGGGAATCGATCCGCAGCGTCTGTGGCCAGCGCCGCCCCCGTCGCCCCGGGCTCCACACGCACAGTGGACAGATCGCATACGGAACTCCAGAGCTCCTTTTGTGCAAGGTGGAGCACCAAGGGTTTTGATGATTCATTCTTCCGGTCTCGTCTTTTACTTTAGTCCGCAGTCCTCTGAGTGGAGCCTTGTTATGGCACGGAGGTGGCGGTTTCCCTCCCCGTGAGGACGGGAGAATCTACACCGACGTACACATCGGTTTGTGGCTGTTTCCTCCTCCAGGTATCGCACTCGCCGGCTCATTGCTCCACCTGAGACCAGGTCTAAGCCCCACATTGGTCTCCCGTGTGTGGTAGTGTAGTGGATGGAAGGGAGTGTAAGAGGGAGGAAAGAAGACTACTCCGGCGTTCGCCTGAGACTTGATTAGAGAAACTACAGAAACTAGCGACCACAGCAGCCGGCCACTGGAATTCTCTTGCAGACAACGACTGCATTCAACATAGCTGTGTAGCCGGTGTGAAAATACCTGGTATCTCAATGCCATCGCAGCCGGTGCGAGCATCTGAAGAAATTGAAACCTAAATTCTTCTCCGCGTCTCGCGTTTTCTAAGTCTAGATTAACCATAAGACAGTCGCAGTAGGATATGTCAACCTAGACGCACCTAGACGCTAGTCGATTATTCGGTGCAGATTGAACGAAACTCTTATTCTTCCTCGTTTGCCTTACTGTCCTCCACATATTGCAACACAATTTATAATTTTATTTATTTAGTTGAAAGAAAAGATCCGTACCCCTTATTCCGACAAATTTTAAAAAAACGAACCTTTGGAGACTACTAGTTCTGTAAGTTATTGGCAACCATTTGGGGCTCAGTCAAACAGAGCAGCAGTGTATATCCTGGTTGCGAAAGCAAGTAAAGTAGCAATGAATATCAGTTCCACACAGCTTCTTACAACAGGCGAAGAACACTCAAGTGCTGAGAAAACTTCCTCGCACGTTCATTATTCACAACTTCGCTTTTAAACATCGCCTCGATGTGCGATGCAATTTCACGCGCCAACTTAGCAAATGCATCTGCAGAAGTCTCGCTTATATCGCAGGGTTTCGCACGCATCGTTTACTATCCGAAGGCACGAGAACAGTAAAAGAAAATGCGCAAGGAAACTTTATATGAGCGTCAAGGAATAAGCGCTCTTGGGTTGCGTTCCTCAAATAAGAAATAAGTGAAATACTGCCATTTTCACATAGACGAAGTAGAACGAAAAAAGAAAACCTTTTCCCTTTTATGGAGTGAAATATGAAAAGACAAACCGAGTCACATAGAGTTAACATATAGTTAATTAGAAAGTACATAAATATGAATCAATGTTATTAGCTAAAAAACAAAATAATATCTATTCCGAGCGTTAATTGGATCCAATGACCTCATGCAAAAGGCCCTCCGATTTTTGTTGCCTCTCGATTAGAACCTGTTAACGCCCGACATACATAATTCTAATGATACACACATGATTTAACTTTTTACCTAATTTTATTTATTCAGATATTTGTTTACTATGAACTAGTAATTATCTAGAATTTACCTTGACTGTTCGCCTTTTCACAATTGCCTCCATAAGAGAACATGTAGCATTATTGAACTCTTTTCAATTTATTTCGTGACCACAATCTTCCCTAATAAAATAAGTGATGCAATGTACATCGATCCCCGTATCGAAAGCAATAACACGCTAAACGGATTAGTAAAAAGTAAATACATTATTTGGAATGATAAGACATGTCGACTAGAGATATTCTGTACGAGGACATCGAACATCAGAACCATTTCGGTGATTTTAACGTGTCTAAGACCTTTTCATGATACAATTAGACCCTTTAATACTGAACGTTATCTCTGATAACCTCTAAATTAGACGAGAGCTCCCAAAGCTATGGACATTTGAAGAGAAAGTTGTAAGCAAATTTCAAGTCAACTGGCGCCTTGAAATGCGACCGCCTACAAACAACTGCCTGCCTACCTGCGCTGTGGGGCGTCGCGTCGGATACCTCCCGAAACAAACGACAGGCTTCAAGCCCCACCTCGCGCCGGTGAATAATTTTGACGCGGTCGCAGATCGGGTCGTTTTTTATCGGCGGTGGGGAAGTGACGTTCCAATTTTTGCCGGGGGCGCGGTAGCGAATCCATTACGCGAGCAACGAGGTGAGGTGAGGGATCTTGGCCTCACCCGCAGTGCGGCTGATTGGATTGCGATCATTCGCCCTCCCCCTCTCTACCTCCCATCACCCACCCCCCACCACTCTCCGCCAGACAACGCCCTCGTGTGCGCGCAGTGGATGCTTCTCCAGTGCAGGAGGAAACGAGTTTTATATATATTGATTCATGTATTAACTTTTAACCATCCCTCCCTCTCTTCTCAAAACTTTCACTCGTTGGATCACGACTGCACCCTTTCTCACCCCATCCACATCAGACACAAAAAGCTGCAGCAGCTGGAATTCTAATTCTAACTAATATTTATGCAATAAAGGGTTATAAGATTAAAGAGAAGGCTTAAATGATCGAGGGACGACAAACCACAAGGAGGCTACAAGTCAGAGATAATTGGAACTAGCTAAAGCTCGTGGTACAGTCATTATTTTATTTTTTACCCAATTTTATTGAATTTGATTTACTAAATTACTAATTAACTAGATTTGTCTTGTCATATTTCCATCCTATATTTTCTTGGTAAGTGAACATGTAGCATCATTCAACTGATTCCGTATTTGTTTTTTCTTAACGAAAGTTCCAATATTTATTTTTACAGACAGTCCAAACTACATTTATTAAAACGTAAATGAGTATTATATTCAAAATAGTATCTTGTACAAGAATACCGTGGCAACGTTTCAGAGGTCGAGTTGTGCCTCCATCATCAAGCTTTTAACAATATGTCAGCTAAAATAGGAAATTAAATATTTATTATACATAAAAATTAAAACAACTTATAATAAGATAAAATAGGTGTGTTTAACATTACAAAGAATTCAGATTAAATTAAAAATTTTAGATGAATACATTACTTTACAAGGAATTGGATGAGAGAACATTATAAAATTGACCTTAATTGTTGGTATCATGTTGAAACATATTTCCTATAAATTAACAATCACTATTAGAAATTCTAATTGTTATTGTTAATTTACAGAAATGCCCTCCATAGGAACAAGACTTGCAATGCAGAAATAAAATATGAACATTTCTCAAAAATGGAGATAGTGATTTTGACGATTTGTGGGAAGGCATACTGATGTTTATCTGTTGCTGCCCAAAGTCCTTCAATTCTACAACATAAACCATGATTCGAAAGGTTGAAATGAGGGTGAAAGCCTAAAGGACAGAAATGAGTTCTGTGTCGAGCACCAAGAGCGACCTAGGGGGTTTATTGCGGTTGACAACGCTGGAGAAAGCAAGTGAATGCATCCCAAGCCAATTCATTACAATGCCAGATCATAAGGTTTCTCCAAGGGGTTGCTAAAACCTGACCTAAGAAGAGCAAATAATGGAGGAATGCAATGCAGCTGACATCCAATAGGAGCCTTACTTCGCTCGTTACTAAACTTCGTTCCGCACCCCACCCCCCGTTGCGGTGCGTGGAAGCGATATCCTGGAGGCGTTGAGGGAGGGAGGGAGGGGAGTGAGAGGGCGGGGCGGAGACGGAGGGGAGCAGGAGCACAGAGGGTGGGGCGGGGAGTGGGAGGGGAGCACGAGCAGAGGGGGTGAGGCGGAGATGGAGGGGCGGGCAGAGGGAGAGGAGCAGGATCAGTGAAGAGGGCGAGGCAGAGAGAGGGAGCAAGAGAAGATAGGGGTGAATAGGGGATGGAGGGATGGGAAGAAGTAGGGGAGCAGAGGTGAGAGGGCGGGTAGAGAGGAGAGAGGGAGGAAGCAGGAGCAGAGAGAGGATGTGGCGTTGAAGGTGAGAGGGCTGTTAGAGACAGAGGAGAGGAAGAGAAGAGTGTGTGGTGGGGATGGAGATGGCGGTGAGGAAGGGTTGGTGAGTGGGAGGAGGTGGGGCGATTCTCCTAATTACCGGAGCGCCTGAGGCGGCGGAGAGTTCGAATCCGGGGGCTCCCCAAGGAGGTGGATTATCGAAGCCCCTTCGACCTCCCTGCACTTTGGATTTTCTTTTGCGCTCCACCTCTCGCCTCTCGGAGGAGGACCCGCCTTCGCACAGGCACAGACAGCCATCGCCACATCTGTCTGCGGGCCCCACACTGACCCTCGGGGCCTTCTACCTTCTATCTCTTAAGCTCTTTGTCGCTGTTAAAAATATGCTGATAAACATGTCAACCAGTTTTTGCATATATTGTTCGAAGACTTGTCATAAAAATTCAGAACTGGATATCCCTCTCCGAATGAGTTTTGCCTTATAAGATTGAAATTGCGTAATTTATGTGAATTTCCAGATATTTCAAAGTTAAATTTTGATAAATCTGAAAATACCTTTTCAGATTGTGTCTGACGTAACTTTGTGTTCTTTCGAAAGATGAAAACAGTTGTTGTAAGAATCCTTGCCATTCACGATTTATTTTATAGCTCGTTTACTACAGTATTTCTAGGCTTACGAAAGGGCAAAACGTTACCATTTTGGTATTCAGAGCTTTCATGTTAATTAACAACAAATCATAGACAAGCGAGGTATCGTTGAAAGACGCTTTTACAGGGATATTGAAAAAGTTAGAATTAACACAACGGAAATTATTTGTGTATACACAGAAGGTAAAACGTGTTCTTGGATAAAGGGATACAGGAGTTAATATTGACTGTGAATGTTATACGTTTCGAGTTATTGAAATGGATTTTTCGATTTAAAAAATGAAGCTGAAAACAAAAATGCACTGCTATGTAACTAGTGTGTATATTTTCTTTCAAATACTTTCTAGAAATAACAGTAATGTTGAGAACTATGGCGTACAGTGAAAATACATTTAAAACCATATTTATAAAAAATGCAGAAATATTTTTTAACGTGCCCTCGAGCTGCTAACAATTTCGGAAGAAACAAAATCATAGATTTCCACAAATTTACATTGAACGTGAATTCAATGAGAGCGTTTCCTCATTTTATCGTAATGGAAATGATGGTAGCAACAGTGCATTTCTCTCGCTTGGTCCCCCTCGTTCTGGAGCAAGTAGCAGATTCAGACACTGAAGACATTTCCCTCGCCTGAAGCCAACACTGTTTAAAATAATTTACTAAATTTCTTCACCACTTGTGAAATGAGAGGCCTCACAACGAAGGAAGAACAGAAGAAAGACGTAATTGCAGACGACGATGAAGCGCTCGCGAAGAGAAGTTGATTATTGTAGAGCTGTTGATCATCCTGTAAAGATGGTCGTGTTTCAATGGCCAATAAACCATCTGCTGTTCCGAACTAAGCTATTAATTGTGAAGTCGCCTTCTAACGTACGGGTCAAGTCAGAATGCTTTTACATTAATTAGGATCCAATAAAAGCGAGTGCTTTAATTGCGTTATACATCACATCATTTAACATTACACAATTAAGTAGCCCCTGTAAGACTGATTAACAATGCTGAAAGAATTTTACAAAGAAAATTCCAATCAGTATTGAAAAGGATATAGTCAATGCAATGAAACTAAATATCTTGTAAAAACGTTCACTACTTCTTGATCCGGAAAGGAAGGTTAGATTGAACTGTGTATGTTCTCCAAATAGACGCTTTGTGAGAGTTCTACGCAGTTATATGAAAGAGTGCAAACTAACCACAGAAAGCTTGCTTCAGAGTGGGATGACTGAGGTGATACTGATGCAGTGCGGACGGGCGTCAGTTTACATCAATGGGAACTGAATCCAGAATGAGAAAGGAATCACGTTCCATTTGTTTACGAAATATTTACAGCGCGATTTAATCACGACACACACGCAACATGAATTGTGAATCGCTTTTTATTATCGACCAGGGTTCATTAATATACTCTAATTAAATCGCATTTTTTTTTCCAAAGAGCTTTTTATTTTTTATTCGGCATTTATAATGCTAATAATTTAATAATTAAATGGGCCAATTTGGGAGACTTTTATATTGCGGAAAGGAACAATAACAACAGTACCTTTATTTCGGGGCTTTTTAAATTTCAGTAAAACATTTTATACGATGTTTTCTGTCTATGGCTGTTACTGTATGGAGGGTAAATGGATCGTTCTGCAGACCGCTTTGGCCACACAATTGATCACCTGCCACAGAACATTTTCGCTGCTGCTCATCGATATGAACTCACTTGGATTATCAATGCATACAAGAACAAATGTAATATCACTCACAGAGAACATTCAAAGAATTTGTGGCGCGAAGAATAAAATACACGAGTTCATACTTAAAAAGCAATAAGTTTACAGCAGTAGTCGTTTTGTTACATAAAAGACCAAGTGGCGTTTGTAAAAACATGTGCAGCACAAAGGATTTCTCATCAGCGAATAGACAAATGTTTGACATAATTTAACGACCCATCGATGGGGGAGAGCTTCCCCGTTGACACAGCCATAATGTTAAATGCTCAACTTGCCACAAGTTTTTGCGACCGACAGTGGTGTGCTCTGTATCTCATAAGGCCACAGACTTCTCTTGGGCGAACGTAGGCTGAAGTTTAGTTTTGCGTAGTTAAAGCGAATAGTGATGCAAGTGATGTAGACAACTCTTTTAAGTCGTCTTTGCGCCGTGGGGAAGCGCGAGGGCAGCGTTGGCCGCATCGCCAGGCTCGTGGCCGCGGATGCAAAGCAGCCGCCAGGGGCACCACCACTCACTGCCAGCCAATAGGGCGCTGAGCCGTGCAGGGGCCGTGGAAACCGAAAGCAGCTGCAACTTTCGCAATTCTTCCTCTATGAGTCTTGTTCACGCGGGGAGATACTTCAGAGTCCAGCTCTAACTGCACTTGTGATGATCTTTGAACTTGAATAACCTTCAAGTCAGGTTCTGTATATAAATTGCCATTTCTCTACTCAAGACATTTTATTATTAATATTCGTTATAAATTAGACTTTTACGAGATGCTTCTCTATACTGAAACGTATTTCCTTTCCTCACTCCGTCCATAATAATCGAGTTGCTGCCCACATTCGCCCTCCTGAGGTCTCCCAGGAGGTTCCCTTTATCTGCGGCGCAAGCGTTTGCTCTCCGTTCTTTTTCATTCCTTTGGTCCTTTTAAAGCCTTTTGATGAACAAGTTTATAATTTCCTCTAAGTTGACACAATTTACCAGATAATAAGGGTCCCTTTAATTCCGTGTTCGCCTTCCTTCTGACTGAGCCCTTCGTTGGATCCCTTGACCGCTAGAAGCCAGGGAGCCAGGGCAGTGGCGATGCCTCGTCCAGAAGCGAACAGAATTACATTCTCCCTGACGCATCCTCAAACTCCTAGCAGTTTCTTTTCTTTTTCTTTACGTAGGAAGATTATGTGCATTACACCTCGTGATTTCGCGACTTTTATTTATTTTTATTTATTTGTTACGTCAAAAAAACAGTTAAAAACTGCGTATGACGTGCTGTGGGGAAAAAGTGAATTGAATAATGCACATTTCAGATTCTGTGATCCCTACACTAAGTCATATACTACTTAAATTTTGAATTTTCATAGGGAGAAAAAACAAACAAAAAAACTCCCATGTAAAAAAAATCTATTTTCAAGGGTAAATAAGCAATAAACTTAGAATTTTGAAAGGGAGAAAAAAACAACAAAAAAAACTCCCATGTAATAAAATCTATTTTTAAAGATAAATAAGCAATAAATTTTGGTTCTTATTACTTCCTGCCGCGACAACATGGAAACGATAATTTGAATAATTGTATTTCCCACTGAATTATAGAAGACGTGCACAGAAAATGAAGTTACATTTATGTCCAGAAGCAAAACAAGGGGCCATCTCAGCATTTGCTCAATGGATCAGGGAAACTGGACGAAAAACCTGATCGAGATGGGGGTCATTGACCCGGAAGCTGTAGTACAATAGTTGTTACAGGTTGTTTATACTTATTTATACAGTCCAAATGGTAAATAATGCATTATGTATCATTGTTAAGATTAATATTACTTTTCTTGTGATGCTCAGTATAGTCTCTAATTGTATAGAAACAGTTATGCAGCAAAAACGATTTCACTTGTGATTTAAACTTTTCTATTGAATTTA
>BLKR01012892.1:0-15293 GCA_011170035.1 Teleogryllus occipitalis | reverse complement strand
GATAAGGTAGAATCAGAAAAACCGAGACATTTACATTTTGCCAGAAGCACGTCATGGTCTACTGAATCAAAGGCCTTGCTAAAATCTAAAAGCGTTAGCGTTGTTATATTGCCTTCATCCAGAGATTGACGAATGTCTTCGGTGACTCGTAGCAAAGCCGTTTGCGTACTTCTACCTTCCCTAAAACCAGATTGAAAATTATTGAGAATATCATTTATGGCGAGATACTTGTTTATTTGTTGACGTACAACTTTTTCGAGGACTTTGGATAATGTTGGTAATATGCTGATAGGTCGATAATCACAAAGATTTAACGAATTTAAACATTTCGGGAGGAGACGAATGTAAGCTAGTTTCCACAATTGGGGAAAATATCCGGTTGTTAAAGAAAAGTTTATTATGTGAGTAAGCGCTGGAAGAGCGTCTTTTAAAACCAATTTTAATTGCTTTGCTGTTATATCGTCCGAGCCTTTTGAATTTGATTTCAGTGCCTTCACTATTTTTTCGACTTCTTGGCAGTCAACATTGTTGAAATAGAAACTGTCGTCACAGCGAGGTGCATGTGATTCCAGACAGTGAAGTGTCTTTTCTTTAATAATAGGGTCTATTGTATGTGTAGCGGAAGCAAAATAGTCATTTAGGTCATCTAGGGGAAATTCTAATGAACTGTCATTTGACTTACGTTTGCAAATTCCTAAGTTTTTCAAGGTGTCCCATACTCCCTTCGTACTGGAATTTGTTTGGAAAAGATTATGATAATAACGAATCTTAGCGTTTCTGACTTGTTGTTTTACGAAATTTCTAAGTTTTTTATACTCCTTTTCATTTTCATCGGTTTTAGTAATTTTAAAACGGTTATATGCGGAATTTCTAACTTTCATATGAACTTTTATCTCATTTGTAATCCATGGAGCAGCAGGCCGCGTGACACAAGAAGTTTTCCATGGAGCGTGCTTGTTGAAAAGGTTTGTTATGATTCCATTAAACATATTTACTTTCGAGTCTAATGAATATTGTTGGTAAACTTGGTGCCAAGGTGCATGTTCACTGTCTACTTGAAATGCTGTAAAATCTAAGTTTTTGTAATCACGGTAATTGATTGTTTTGTTTTTGTATTTAGTGCATTTAGCCGAGTATACAACAAAGAGTAAATCATGGTTTGAAATACCCGGAACAGGAACTTGACCATATAGTAATACTTTGGAAATATCAGAAACAATCAAGTGATCAATCCACGATTCCGCTTTAGATGAGCTATGAGTAGGATTCAGATTTAATATTTGCAAGTTATACGAATTGAAAGTATGAATAAAGTTAGTGGCAGATTTTGTGATGGGATTTTTTAAGTCACAATTAAAATCCCCCATTATAATAATATCTTGATACTTATCTGTGAATTCTGAAAGTGATTCCTCTAATTCTGACAACAGTCCCGTATTAGGAGGCCAATATACAACCCCGACAAGTAAATGTTTTCCCCCAATCACCATATCAACAAACATGTATTCCAAGTTCGGTGAGTTACTAGTAGATGTTTTTATTATTTTACAATTTATATCATCACGCACAAACATAGCAACACCCCCACCGGATTTCTCTTTTAAATTAATTTTTATTATATTTCTATCATTTCGTATGAGTTTATATTTAGGGATCGACACAATATCAGACGGCGCAGTAGATTTCAACCAAGTTTCACTAATTAATAATACGTGTGCGCTAGCTTCAGAGAGAACATGAAAAATTTCTGAGTGATGTTTCTTTAGAGATTGAGCGTTAATGTGAAAGACAGACAGGTCACGAGGAAAGTGCGAAATGGACGCGTTGAGATCAGAGAGTGTAGCAGGGCTTCGAGGGGTAGGTAGCAAGCTTAACGCCGGACTGGGGCCAATGTCCCAGGCAGGTATGTCCAGGGGCGCGGTTTCCGGCAAGACTTCGTCATCTACAGGTTGCCAAATTTCTGACATGGTATTTGAAAGTGTGTACTTTACAGGCAGGAAGAAAATAAAATTAAAATATTACAAGTAAAAATTAAATAATAAACAATAATCTAAGAGAGACTTCTGAAAACAGATTCTAAAGTTACGCGCCATTTACAAGTAGCGAGTCAACTTCACACATTCTGGTGATGCGTTTTTTCCCTTGTGTGGTATTTACATATATTGCCCCATCAAAAGACCATACATTTTTAAGGTGGAATTTTGCAATACATTTTCTCAGTATTTCTAACCTACGTGAGGTTAAGTCCTCTCGTATAACTTTTCCACTACCTACAAGTTTTCTTTTATTTTTAAAAAATTCTGCCCTTTTCCTATACGATACTAATTTCACTATAATAGGGCGGCACTTGCCATCAGTCTTAGGTCCTACTCTATGGCTCCTATCAATGTCATCAAGAGTAAGACTGACACCAATATCCTTAGCCAACTCTATAACTTTAGTATCAGTACTTTCGTTGTTCGACTCGCTGATTCCAAAAATGCGGAGAGAATTTCTCCGCTGATATTGCTCCAGCTCGTCCATTTTGTCCATGTGGGCCATCTTTAGCGCCGTGATCTCCTGGCGTTGCTCGTCAATGACACGGTTCTGCTGCTCGATGGTCTCCCGAAGTTTCGAGAGCTCGTCCCGAAGCGCCTCGATGAGACCCTGGTTAATCTCTTGGACGCTCTCCGTTATGCGGGCAGCAACAGATTCGCTCACTTGAGCGATGAAATTCTTGTTCTCGAGGAGGTTTTTTGCAGCTTGACCCATGACGAGAAAACACGGACAAGAATATTAGAAAAATGAAAATAAATAAAAGCACACTTAAAACAAATTATAATTTGTACGAGTTGAAACGAGCAAAAACACTAGATTCTAGGAAGCTAGCAAGATAGACCGAGAGGAAAACAAGAGTAGAGTAGGGAAAAAATAGACTAAATAAGAGAAAGAAAGATATATTATCAGAAAACGGACAAGAAATGAGAAGGGATAAAATTAATAGACAAGGGAAAAAATTTAACAGACTTTAGAGAATAACACAATTCCAGAGATATAGAAGTAAGATATTGTGATATCAGAGACTGTAAAATTGGGAGAAAGAGAGTAAAAGAAAGTTTACTTGCCTAGAAATAAACTGCTGGAATTCACTGTAGCTTCAGCACTCGCCGCTCACCAGACACCTACTATAAGCCTCGTTTTGCTACCTGCGCTCCGGCACGTCCTCACTCGACGACGGTCATACGACGAATGTGACGTCGACTATTATTATTATTATTATTATTATTATTATTATTATTATTATTTGTATGTTCAGTTTTGGTCCTTGTATTTTAGAACAGATCTTTTTGGAGGTAAATCCATTTAAATAATTCCACACTATATAATAGTTTTTTGTACTTGTTTATGTCACTTCATTTTTTAGGACTTTCTTCTCCTCATCAGGATTATAATTAAATTCAATACATTAAAAACTCAGTCATGAGTTATTTTAAATAATTAGATCATGTTTAATATGTGTCAAATCACCATGGTATAGTAGTAAAAAATATTGCATTTAAAGCAATTGAAGACCACCAACTTTCTCCGTTTTGTCTCCAGTACTGAATCCGGCCTGAATTTTATAGTATGGGACCTCTTTCTCTACCATCTCTGACATCACAGCCAGGACCTGCTGGACAACCGCAGCAACGTCGTTGTGCCGATTCGGTTTGTGATAATTCAGAACACCCGACCATTATGTGTTGGAGGGTTTGGCCGAGTTGATTGCAAAGGCGTCAGCGGTCCTCTATACTCATATCCCCAATCATATATCTTTGGTAATTGCGAGTGGAGATTGCTTCGTCCTAAATAGAAATGACGAAGCCTTGACTTAGCAAAGAGGCTAGATTTTGTTAGCCAGGAGGCTGCCGATCTCAAGACAAGTCACCCTCACAAAAATTTATATCTTCCCAACCGCGCCAAACTTAGACATGCCGCGGCGGGGGGAGGGCAGGGGGTGGGACACGTTCACCAATCGCTAAGCAGGTAGAACCACAGTTGTCTGTGGTTGGTGCAAAATTCCAAGGGGTAGAAAGGACGCTGTCTCATGGGGAGGGAGCTAGTTCGTTTACGTACGAGGCAGAAATTTCGTCATATTTCTCTGCCGAAGGAGAGATTTTGCCTGCGCGTACACCACGACAAAAAAATATTACTGAGCTGGATTTTCCGTCCAGAATTCCTTTTAATAGACCAGTAAATATTTAGCATTCTATCGACAATTGTTCTAACTTTTAACAATCGATTTGTAACCCTTGTCAAACTGCTATTTTGAAATGTTCATTTCAGGCTCAATTTGCGGAGCCTTTCCGGCCGTTCTAAAGCATATTTCGAATTTATTTATAAAATTATAAATTGTTGCAAAAGTGTTAATTCACGATTATCGGGTATGGGACACCAGGAGACTCTCCCCCTTTACATTTGCAAAAGTGGGGAATTGTTTATAAATTTGCGAATGTTGCAAATTGTTTTATTCTCCCATCTGAATGGCGTTTAAACACGATACAAAATTCCGGAATCCGATCGGTGCTATCATATTTCGTTCTCGAGATATGTGTAATTGTTTATAACAAATGAACATCGTAGAATGACCCCATATGTTTTCACAAGCATACTGAGAAAAAACAGTTCTCCAATGTCGCGCTTTTGCCTGCCACATACGCTTAAAGAGCACTTAGCTTATAAACAAATTCTGTGGTCCATTTAATTACACTGAATCCGTCTTTTTATGGCGAGTATGAACATAACTTTTTTGTTTTTATATTCTCTTTTATGTCCTGTAATTTGCAAGTCAATATATTTATCAAATAGAGAGAAAATTGATTATAAACAAATTCTTTTTCAAGTTACATTACGTCGAAACGATTAAAATTTAAAATTTATTTTACGTCAAAAAACAGTTAAAAACTGCGTATGACGTGCTATGGGGGGAAAAGTGAATTGTGTGCACATTTTCAAAATTCTGTAATCCCTACACTAAGTCATATACTACTTAAATTTTGAATTTTTGAAAGGGAGAAAAAAAACAAAAAACTCCCATGTAATAAAATCTATTTTCAAGGATAAACAAGCAATAAATTTTGAATTTTGAAAGGGAGAAAAAAAACAAAAAACCTCCCATGTAAAAAATCTATTTTCAAGGGTAAATAAGCAATAAATTTTGAATTTTGCAAGGGAGAAAAAAACAACAAAAAAACTCCCACGATAGTTTCTGATATTCTATCAAAGGGATGTTGAGCAACCAAATAGATGTATTATTAATATTTTCAAAGGCTCCTGTAAAAACTGAGAGTTAGAAACTATTTGTTCCTCTTGTTTAATCATTACCATTAAAAAAAAGGGAAACATACTATTAGGTGTTTGCTGTAAACTGTATTGGATTGGATGAATGGAATGTTAAGGTTTCCAAATAAAGCAGTGGCGTGCATTCAGCCCCAGGAAGGCCAGAACTACTGGGGTAAGTAAGAATGATAATTTAATGAATTTTGAGAATAAAAATTACAATGAGCCGTAATTCACGTGATCAAAATAGTGCACCCACTGAATACTCTACTGCGATCATTGCGCCGGCCCATTGCTCTGCCCCACGAGCGCTGTAAGGGCTGTCTCGGCTCTGCCCCTGCTCTGATATCTTCTCTGGGAAAGACAGCTGCGCGCTTCTACCTCAAATGGCCGGGGCAAGGAGGTTATGATATATACGGAGGTGACATCGGCCCCAGAAAGTGAAGCCGATCGCTAGTGTGTTCTCCATGTTTTGTTGACCAAAACATCGGAGTGCCTCTCGGTGTATTCCGGCTTGTTAGCTTCTTTCTTTCTGTTTATTGCTTTGCGTTTCACTGTGTTTGTGTTTTTTTATAAAATTATTTTGCTTTATTTAATAGTAACGTCACAAATGTAAGCATTGAAATAAACCAAACAGTTCATCTGAGAAAACATTTGTATAATTTGTTTACCTTACTCATGAAAGAAAAATTAAATGTGTTTTCTCTTTAAATTGCCTATTCCATAGATCTGTAAGAAATGTTATATTAATTAATATACATATATACATATTTATTGTTTTTTCAAATAAAATAATGAATTTGCATTTGAAAAATATTTGTTTTAAAATATGTTTAAATTGATTTGGCTTCAGGAAAACTAAATTTGAGCAGATTTATAATTTCATTCTTGTCTATGAATTTCATCTCAGTTTCTTTATTGAATCTTTAACATTTCTGTTTTCAGGCAATTTGAATAAAAACATTATTGAATTTGCATTGGCAATTGGTTACTATTTCCATTCAGATTTTTTCAATTTTCAGGCTCCTTCTATATAGAGAAATTGAATTACTTTCTTTTGTCAAATTTGGAACATGATTAGCAATTTTTACAGTATCAATTTATGTGACATTAAATTCAGATCCTTACGTTGAATGCAACACATTGCAAAAGCTCCTGCATTTAGAATGTGTTCACTGCTGGTTGATTTTTTCCAATCTCTATTTTAAAATATTGTATTTTCTCACTCCCCTGAAGTGAAAGGTATAATTGTGTTTCAAGAATACATGTCATCAAGCACATAAATTAAATTCTAATGAGCTTCACACAAATTAAAAATTTTTAAAATATATTTCCTCTGCCATTTAATGAATTTTGGGGAGATTAAATATTTTTCGTAGGTCTGTTTTGCTTTATTCTCTGAATATTTCTGTCTGATAATTACAAATAATTATATATAAAACATCTTTTCGAAAATATAAAAATATGAATAAAGAAAAAACAAGGGTGGAAAGGTAGATTTCAGACTTTTTGGTCACAGTTTAGCGGGTAGCCTAACCAAGCTGGCAAGGGGTTGGCTTCGTTTTCCGCCATGGGAAATGTCGACCATGCCACCTCCATATATTATAACCTCTTTGGGCCAGGGGCAGGCGGCGGGCAGGGGGGGAGCCGTCGCAGATTCTGTACTGAACTCAGCTAGCTGTGGACGGATACCGTTCCTCCCCCTCCCTCTACCTTATGGCCAGGAGTCGCCTGGCTCTCACTGCCCTGCCGAACGTAATTGCAATATTCCCCGCTAGAGAGTAGATGAGAGCAAACCATGCATCTCGCATTACAGCCAGTGCTGCTACAAAGCAAAATTATTTTACATGGCATGTTTGGTTAGTATAATTTACCGTATCGTTTGTCGAAAAGTTCATAACATATAAAATTATTATACGGAATATATTTCTCTCTCGATGTAATGAGAGTGAACAAAAATGTTAAGTACAGATTTTATTAATTGTTCCGAGGAAGGTAGTCCTGATACATGTGACCAAACCTTAAAATCCTCGAATTTTTTAGTATACTTAGGTTTTTCTAACATGCCAGTTGACGTAAATCAGCTGGTACAGTGTTATCCAATCGAGAACGTCGTCACGGTGATGTCACTGTGGTGACGTTTGAGCTTCCGATTGGATAGAACCGTCAACAGCTGATTTACGTCAGCTGCCATGTTAAAAAATTATAGGTCAGCTTTACTCTTCTTAGCGAATTAGTGTACGGTGGCAGGGCAGTGCATGATGTAGTGGTGATCCATTGTACAGTTTGTGACGTATTGTCGTGTTTTCTAGTATTTTCGTGAGGATTTATAGTAACTACGCAGTGTAGTAATACATGCTTTGTGTAATCTAATGGATATTCAGGAATAATATTGTGCGTACTATGTATTCTAGTGAGTATATAATTGATAATATTTTGAGGTGAATATCTTACAAATTGTTTGATAATATGGTCAATAAGATATTCGATTGCAAAACTATGGAAATTTGCAGTTCTTGGAATTTTGATATCAAATTATGTTGGCAAGTATAATACATACAAGCAACAGTTTCCACAGAAGGAATTTCCTAGCTTGCTTGGAGCTTGTACGAGTAGTTTTGATGAAGTAAGATTACGCAATGAACTTACTGTATTTTATAGCACCGAAGAGTTTCATGAGAAAAGCCCATATGAACTGTTGAAATCTTTTATTTCCATGTCGCTCTCCACATGTTTTCCACAACTTATGACCCTTGTATCACTAATATGTACTATTCCTGTTTCAACAGCATCGGTAGGAAGATCGTTTTCAGCTCTGAAAAGAATGAAAACCTATGCTCGAAACAGAACAAGTGAAAAGAGATTATCCAATTTAGCCTTACTCTTCATTGAATCAACACTGCTGAAGGACATGACACACCCATTCACTTTCCAAAAAAACTATGCAGTATTTTGCTAGTCATGAAATAAGAATGGAATTTACATTCCATTGATAACAGCAACATTTGCAGCAAACACTTCACTTTCCTGTTCTGTAAGTTACTCAATTTACATTTTCTTTCATGAAAAAATATCTTGTGGAAGAGTGATATATTGCATTTTGGAATTTTTTATTTTCTAAATATTGTTTCACTTTGTGTTAAAATTTCCTGTTGAGCGACTACTTTGTAGTGGGTTGCGGGGGGGGGGGGAACTGGTGGGATGCTAGCAGCTGGGGTATTCAAAGTAGTCACCGCATGCCCCTGAAATAAATATTCAGTTTTGTCTGTTGAAAGATCACATGAGTAGAATCACATATCACAAAATGCTACTTCATTGCTATACAAGTATAGAAATTTCTAAATGAACGTATATAAACTTTAAGTTAATAGTTTAAATTCAATTTATCATTCAATAACTCAGGAGCATTGTTTTAAAACTCTTACTTTGCTGTTTTCATTCTATAATATTCGAATGCGAGTACATGTGCTAAACCTACGCATTATCGGAATGAAATCGTTACATTCTCTTCCTCTAAATTAGAAACTGCATGCAAACAGACTTTTCGCTACAAAATTAAAGTTTGCTGGCAGACCTCCCAAGTATCAATGCGAATTTTAATGTATTTGATCTTTGTAAATTCATAAAAATTGTACATTTGTTTAAAATCTATTGTTAACCAAAAGAAACTGACTAGGGAACCTTTATTGCTGTGTGAAATATCATTGCAAATTCTTAATACATATAAAAAGAATGGCCAATGTTAAACTACCTTATTCGAACTACCTTCGAACTCTGACGATATATGTGGGATTGAAACTGAAATGTAGTCTGTGTTGGGAAGGTAATATGACTTGACCACCAAGTTCGATCTATGTATTTTCACTGAAAATGCTACGGCATTGATATTTACTAAACTGTAAACATAAACACTAAATCTCTTTGAATTGTTATAACATCTTTTTTGTTTTTTTTAGTATTAACAACTCGTTTTACCAAGTACGTGTCTTTGTTATATTTTAAGACGCTACAATAATTGAATTTTAGAAGTATTTATTTTAAAGCATTTAGGAATTCGTGAAATTTCATTGACATGTTCACCAATCTAAAAATGTTTTAAATATAAAAATAATGTTGTATAAAATTTTACATTAACAATGCGTAGATTTAGCACATGTACTCTGATTCGAATATTATAAAATGAAAACATCAAATTAACAGTTTTAGAAAGATGATCCTGAATTATTGAATGATAAATTGAACTGAAAATATTATCTTAAAGTTTATATACCTTCATTTAGAAATGTCTATACTTGTGTAAATAAAGTAGCATTTTGTGATGTGTGATTCTTCTCATGTGAACTTTCAACACACAAAATAAATATTTCTTTATTTGAAAACTTTAACATTCCATTTATCCAATCCAATACGGTTTACAGCAAACACCTAATAGTATGTTTCCATATTTTTAATGGTCATGGTTAAACAAGAGGAACAAATAGTTTCTAACTCTCGGTTTTAACAGGAGCCTTTGAAAAAATTAATAATACAGCTATTTGGTTGCTCAACACCCCTTTGATAGAAGAGCAGAAACTATCGTTTCGATGTAATGCACCTTGAAAAATAATTTGTTTATAATCAATTTCCTCTGTTTTTTGATAAATATATCGACTTGCAAATTGCAGGATATAAAAGAGAATATAAAAACAAAAACGTTATGTTCATACTCGCCATAAAAAGACGTATTCAGTGTAATTAAATGGGCCACAGAATTTGTTTATAAGCTAAGTGCTCTTTAAGCGTATGTGGCAGGCAAAAGCGCGACATTGGAGAACTGTTTTTTCTCAGTATGCTTGTGAAAACATATGGGGTCATTCTACGATGTTCATTTGTTATAAACAATTACACATATCTCGAGAACGAAATATGATAGCACCGATCGGATTCCGGAATTTTGTATCGTGTTTAAACGCCATTCAGATGGGAGAATAAAACAATTTGCAACATTCGCAAATTTATAAACAATTCCCCACTTTTGCAAATGTAAAGGGGGAGAGTCTCCTGGTGTCCCAGACCCGATAATCGTGAATTAACACTTTTGCAACAATTTATAATTTTATAAATAAATTCGAAATATGCTTTAGAACGGCCGGAAAGGCTCCGCAAATTGAGCCTGAAATGAACATTTCAAAATAGCAGTTTGACAAGGGTTACAAATCGATTGTTAAAAGTTAGAACAATTGTCGATAGAATGCTAAATATTTACTGGTCTATTAACAGTAATTCTGGACGGAAAATCTTGCCCAGAAATATTTTTTTTTTCGTGGCGTACGCGCAGGCAAAATCTCTCCTTCGGCAGGGAAATGTGACGATATTTCCACCTCGTACGTAAACGAACTAGACCCCTTCCCCTGAGACAGCGTCCTTTCTACCCCCTGGGATGTTGCACCAATCAGAAACAACTGTGGTTCTGACTGCTAGCTTTTGAGCAACGCGTTCATCCCCCTGCCCTCCCCCTGGCCGCGGGGTGTCCAAATTTGTTGGTGCGGTTGGGCAGTTAGAATTTTGCGTTAGAATTTTGCGCTGAAAAAAGCGTTGAACACAGACAGACAGACAGACATACAGACTGACTGACAGGCAGACAGACACACGGATGGACAAAAATGTGTTTTATCGTCGACAATTTTTTCGGAATCAAGGACCCGCAAAACGTGAATTCTGGCCGTATGTTGGAGCATGTTATTTACGAATAGCACGTCTGGGGAAAAATCGATCGCAGCATAGTTGTGTGTCGATCTCTTTTTTAATTACACTAATGATTAATTTTAATTTTAATTTCACTAATGATACACCTGATTGTTAGATTTTAGTGCATGATATGCAGACACAGACATCACATTAATTTTAAGAATTCATTTTGTTGTAATGCTTAGGCACACTTGGGTAAATAAATAACATTTGTGATTCAACAGGGTTATTTGCTTTCTTAACAAAGACAAAGACGTAATATATTACTTATTCCTTATATCCCTTATCCCCTTCACAATGATATTCGGCCAGTGGTCGTTCACCTAAGATTTAATTTATAAGAGTAGATCTCATTTGAGTGAAAGTTACCCAAGCCTGAAATATAGGAACAATATTTATCCACCCGAACAATATTTAATAGGGCCCTACAACACAAGGTTTTCTTTCTAAAAATCGCCATTCTAAATTCTAAATGTTGAAAAAACCTGTCGGTATGAAAGATTCATAAAAAGGCGTGATATGAACCAAGAATTTATATTTGGATTTGTCTTCAGTAAAGATCAAGGAATGTATTACATTCGCAAAAATACACCCAAGATGCGTAAGAGCTGATTCATTTGAACGAATTCTGAATGCGTAACATAATGATGCTAATTTAGTGTTCAATTCATTTATTAGATTTTTCATTTGAGGTTTGACTGAATTAAGGGAACCAGAAATTTTGTTACCTTAATATCAGTCAATTGCATATTGTTCATTTTCAATGGTTTGGCTGTTTAAAATTGAAAACTGCATTGAAACCTACTTTCCTTCGTTCACTATTAATTTGTTTGTCACGACGTGGTCGGTGCTTTGCTAGCGACTATACCTGACAATCTCCCCAAACCAGAGAATTCGTTGATGCCGGATATCAGGTTCTAACGGGGGAGAACAGAGCACCTTCATGTAACATGCCCTACACTAACGGTCCTAATGACCGTAGAATTTGACGCGCCCGGAAACACAAAATACATATCAATCAATACAGGATTAAGTAATAAAATATTCAAATCTACTTGATTGTAGTTTGTTTATATTTTCATGCCATGTATTGTCCGCCGTGTTCTCTTAAATTTCGTTATTTTTTCTTCCGTAGGACTACCATGCAACTGGACTTCTCGACCTACTGTAAGTCCCCCATTCTCGATGTGCGACCACGCTAGGATCGAAGTTGTGCGTGCTCAGAGCCGACGCCCGGAACCGAGTGAAGGTCAAACGGATTACCGAGGGACACGTGAATGCTCTCTGCTGCTAATGGATTTCTGCAGATATTCGAAACTTGTTGCTTTACCTTATTTTCCGAAACTATTAATTTGTCTGACCATCCTTACTTAAAATATTTTCTACCGTTGCTACCGCTGGATGCTATCATGTGCAGTGCGGCTCAACACGTTACAGATTTTTTCGCAGATTCATCAATTGATAAAACCCAAAATTATACTACTTCAAAAAAATATTTGGGATACAATATTTATATTCATAGATGTTCCTTTAGGTTCGTAAAAGTTCGTAGTATGCAAAAGAACACATGAATATACTCGAAAACATTACCGTATTAATATTTCACCGGTAGCGGTAGCTCAGTGCATCAACTGATGTCACTGCAGCGCCTCTAACCGGCAGGTCGTAGGTTCGACTCCTGACGGCGGCAGGATTTTCGACACTAGCTTTTCAGCTAGGCCGAATTCAGCTGCTGTCTGGAGGAGAATTCTAGCGGGCGGCTGCTCTGACCGGTAGTTTTCCGTGGTTTCTCCGGTCAACACCAGGTGAATGCCGGAGCAGTACCCTACCAAACGGGCCACGGACCGCGCGCGATCTGTCCTTCCTCTTCCTTGTCCTATCCTCTCCCCTTACACACACACTTACACCAACATGCACTACACTACCACATATTCCGGGAGACCGGTCGGGAGCTTAGAGCTTGTCCCGACTGCGGCGGTGCCCCGTTGGTGGGAGAGTCCTGGTTAGGGGGAAACCCCACTAGCCGACGGTAGGTCGGCGCCGGATCTCGCCATCCAGAGGGGGAAGATCACCGCCATCTCCCGAGAAAAAGAAACATCCACTACACTAACGGGACTAATGACCGACGTAGTTGACGCCCCCGGAAACACGAAAAAATCAATCAATCAATATTAACCTCTCGTAGTTTCCACCATATGGAAAAATAATTTTAATAAAAATCAAACAAACGTAATTTATTTATGAAAAAAATTAATTAAATTAATTTCTTGTTTAAAATGTTTTTTCTTTGAAATACTTTTTTGTTTAAAATATCTTTATTGGTGAAAATAAGGAGATTTTATTCAAATAAGAATTTTTGTAAACATTAGTTTTTTGAAAGAAAAAAACATTTTTTAACTGCCTTTTCACCTCTTCAGACGAGAATTTAATAAACCAGTTTTCTTGATTCTTGATGAGGATCACATCTACAGGATTTTCTAAGAGTATTTTTGACAGATTGGATCTCCGCTCTGCTTATTTCTTCGATTCTGAATTGGCAAATACGAAGCGAGTTTCGAATATTTTAGTTTGATAATCCTGTTTGATAACTGTCGCAACTGGTAGCCACTCTACACCACCACCCACGGGGACGTTTGAATCCTGGTTTCGACGTGTCCCGCGAAATATGGATGACAGAAAATCGCTTACATTGTGACAATGGAGAAAGCTCGGCTGCGTACGCACAGTTCACCAGGGACATCCGACGGATTCTTACTTTGAACGCAGAGTCGTGCTTATATTTCACGGTTGCACAACCCCAGATAATCGAGAAAGATGTTATAATATGTTAGGAATATACATATTCCTTTTAATTATATTCAATATTAAATATATTGCAGCAACATCGATTGATTGATTTTTTCGTGTTTCTGGGCGCGTCAACTGCTTTGGTCATTAGTCCCGTTAGTGTAGTGCATGTTTTTCTCGGGCAATGGCGGTGATCTTCCCCCGCTGGATGGCGAGATCCGGCGCCGACCTACCGTCGGCTAGTGGGGTTTCCCCCTAACCAGGACTCTCCCACCAGCGGGGCGCCGCCCCAGCCGGAACAAGCTCTAAGCTTCCGACCGGTCTCCCGGAATATGTGGTAGTGTAGTGCATGTTAGTGTAAGTGTGTGTGTAAAGGGAGAGAATAGGACAAGGAAGAGGAAGGACAGATCGCGCGCGGTCCGTGGCCCGTTTGGTAGGGTACTGCTCCGGCATTCGCCTGGTGTTGATCGGAGAAACCACGGAAAACTACCGATCAGAGCAGCCGGCCGCTGGAATTCTCCTTCAGACAGCGACTGAATTCGACCTAGCTGAAAAGCTAGTGTCGAAAATCCTGCCGCCATCAGGACTCAAACCTAGGACCTCCCGGTCAGAGGCGCTGCAGTGACATCAGTTGATGCACTGAGCTACCGCTCCCGGTAGCAACATCGATGTATATAATCATTTTGAAACGGAAGAGCCCAACTAGCGCTCTCCCCGGCGTTTGGTGCTCTCTCTGGAGTTGTACCATGTCACGTTCTTGACTCTAGTACAGCGTTTACTGCATATACTCTCTCACTGTATGCTTCAACATAGGACCTTTGGTGCAACAACGAGTGGGTGGGGGGTCTTGTCGCCGAGCGCTGCACGGCGTCCGAGGGGAATATCAATCTTCTGTCGTCATCTGACACTAGCTGCAACATAATTTTATGAATTTCGCGTGTTACTGAAAGTACACAAATTCAGTCAATTATTGACGTTATTGAATGCATTATTTATGATGTTTGGAAAATTTATTTTAATTTTGTATAATATTAGTAGAAACATAACATCAAATGTACTTTTCTAAAGTTGGCCGTTCTGGAAGGATGTCCCTTTCTGGCCCTCACGGTGTATGCATCTCCAACCGTTGGGTCACTACCGAATCCCATCACTACAGCAATTACAATTTGCGAGCGTTGTTGTGAATATGGATGGGTGTGAAAGAACTTTCATGATTGAAATATATACTAGAGAAGTGAAATGTTTGAAATCAAACAATTTTATTTGTGTAAAATGTGACCAAACAATAATTATTGGTGTAAAGTGTTGGAGTGCAATTAACATATTTTCGAAACAAACTTCATTTTGCTTTGTATGAATTCTATTACAGTGAAATGTATCAATACTTAACTGATACAAAAACTCAAGTGCCCATTGGAAATTAAAGCCAGAAAAAACTCGTAATGCTTCAATACAGACTTTTTATTAAACTTAGTTTTAAT
>BLKR01012891.1:0-15307 GCA_011170035.1 Teleogryllus occipitalis | reverse complement strand
GGAAGGTGGCCATCACGACGTCTAGACTGTTGCGTCTTGACTGAGAGGGGTGGCAGGGGGGGATAAGAGGCATAACTACAGTAATTCTTAGTGATGGCACAGACATCACACTAAGAAATACCAATTTTGACAATCAGAATGGGAGACATTTTCCATTTATTTATTTGGATTTAACTTGCCTTCTACTAAAATTTCAAAACATTGATCGTTCCAAAGAACGATATAAAAAATGGTAGCATAAAGATGTTAATAATAATAAATATCATTTTCAAACTGAATAAGAAGCCAACCACCGTCTCTTCGTTGGTAAATGTCATTTTTAATTAAAATGATCACTCGTCCACTTTGCAACCATACGACTTCTGTTCTTAAATGGAAAAGAAAACTATACACTTCCGTCTTCTGCATTTTCAAGTTTGAGGCAGCACTTGGCGCTATGAAATGAGAAACTCACTAATCAGAATGAACAGTAGCGAATGCAGATATGCATTTGTGTTAAAGTTTGGTAGTTACACTAATAGAACTGTCAAGAGTATTTCAAGTTTTTTATTACTTTGTTCTTCTGGTAGTACGTGTTTAAATAGGAAGATAAGTTACTGTGAATAATAAGAGAAAATGTCTACCTATCTATTATTTGATGAATTAATCAAGATATTACAACGAAAATCTTTAAGAATTCATTCGCCTCCCATATATTAAAGTGATAGTTTGTTTCTGCACTGAGTTCGAGTTCGGTAAATTTAGAATTGACCTTTATAATTATTATTATTATTGTTATTATTATTATTATTATTATTATTATTAATTTTATTATTATTATTAATTTTATTATTATTATCGTTTTCGCTACAATATTTTTATTTCGTTTTTTTCGATTATCGTTGATTTGGAATTTCAGAAGAAGAAAAGTTCAACTCAGATGAACAACTGGGAAAAAATTCTCATTCAGATCGTTAAAATTGATGTTTGTTCATATGTTTTTCATGTCAAGATCATGAATTGCTGCAATTACACCTTCATCCTACACGGTCATCTCTCTTACACTCCTCTCTTCACAAAACAGTATCAACGTCGCCAAGGCCACCTTCCCAAAACGGCGACTGTTGCAAAGGCTACCCGTTTACTTGAAAATCTGATGCCAAAAAATCTAATTTTATACTCAAATTACTCTTAAAATACTAACATATGATAAATCATTTTATTCCAATATTCATGATGATAACATTGCTGATGAAAAAATATATAGTTCAATTTAAAAAATCAAAGATGATTAAATTTCTCGAAAACTAAAACTATTATAGAGAATTCCTCTACCAGCCTGTTACCTGCCCCAAGATTTTGCATTGTTCAGCGAAAACTGCAACTCGATACCCTGAACCGTTTAGAAGTTATTGGGGTGGTCCATATTTGCTGGGACACCCGGTATCATATAAACATTAGAAACCCTATGTAACTTGATCGATGATAAATGAAAGCGATTGCTGTATACTAAGCGAATGAATAGGGATGATTAAATACGTCTCGTAGTGGAAACCTCGAAATGTTTACTTTTCATAGCGTCAACTTCGGGTAGCTATATTTTCTTAATTAAACCCCAAAATATCCAAGCAATTATTTCAAATTAAATAAAACTACAATTTTATTGACAATAATACTAACCTGATATGACTTTCTACAAACAATTATAAGGAGATGTGAACTTCTTCATCCTAAATCGTTACTTTTAATTTTAACGATTATGTTAATGTTTGCTACTCAGAGACACGGAGCATGCTCCAAAGAACACAATAAGTAAACGAAATTGAGGATATTATGATTATTATGTCGTAGTAGCGTCATTGTTGAAATGACGACTGATTCTTTCATATGAGATTTTCTGTGTTTCATGAAGATGACCTCGGCGTATACGTATTTCGAAGACGTGTAAACTTCCATGATTTTGACGCGATAAGCGATGACCTCAAACAATCCACTTCGATTCAGAGGGTAGTGTCAAAAATCATTGGCGTGTTAGTGTCGAATGGAAAAGAATGCGTCTAGGAATTGTTCTGAACTTCGAATAATTGAATTTTAAAACATGTTTATTTGCAAACTTTGCACCTTCATTGAAATTTACTTAACTGCATACGTAAGTTCACATTCCTTCAATTACACATGTCCATAAATAAACATATGTCATTACAATATTATAATAGTATTATTACTTTTTCGCATATTCCATACTGATGCGATATGCTTCGAAAGGCAGCAGACTTACTGGTTAGAATGAAATTTTGAATGTTATAACAATGTATTTCGTATTTGGAACGTGTGAATACTGAGGAGCTGGAAGCTTTAATGTCAATATTTATACGTCAAGACAATTAATGCAAATTTATTGTTTTCTTGTATATTTAATTTGAAAAATTTTCCACAATTTTATATGTAAAGAATTGGCTTCCTAAGAAGGTGGATAAAGGCTTTCTCGAGGGAAAGCGAGTGTTACGATTTATGCTTACAAACTCAGCCTACTTCGCCTTGAAGCGTGTGGAGGAAGGACGCAATTTTCACCGGGAGGTATTTCTGAAAGCCAATTGATGACTCTTTCTTGCTTCCAAGTTGAAGATTGTTCGATAGCCGACTCCAGTAGTATTTTAAAATTTATGCTATAATTGTTAAACAAATGGAACTTAAAGTATTTAGAATAAAATGAAAAATTAAGGAGCTGAAAACCAGGAATATCTAACCAGCAACAATTTTCGTGGCAATTAATGCAAGCGTTGTGGACGCTTGTCCCCTCCACCCCGTTAGGAACTTCAAAATGTATTTGCCGGAGAAACTAAGCAAAACGTTGCAAAACGGCTTATAGAAAAGCTTAACGTGGGAACTGCCAAAAAAATAGTTGCCATGACATGCTAATTTCTTATAAACACTTACGTATCTCGAAAATGAAAGGAAGCGCTAATCAGATTGCGGAATTTTACATCTCGTTTTAAGGCAATTTTAAAAAAGCAATACGTTTTTTTGTAAAATTTAAAAATTTATAAACAATTTCCAAATTTTGCAATTCTAAAGTGGGAAGGGGTTTCTGATGTCCCAGAACCAAAAACTGCGAATTAACAATTTTGCAACAATTAACAATTTTATAAACAATTCCGAAATGTGCGCTATTCCTTCCGGGGAGTGTCCCCAAATTGTCCCTGATTTGATGATAATAAAATAACAATTTTGACATGAGATGCAAATTAATTGCTTAATATCTAGTTTAATTGTTACTTTAATGATAAATATACAGCTGGTCTTTGAATTTTACTTTCCCTTATTGAAATGGTTCCCTAGAAGTCCTAACGATTCGAGGAAGACAGTATTTTGCATTTTTGCAAATGTAATATACATATGAACAATTGAAAATATGCAATTATAATCGTTTTTCTTATCGCAAAATTCTGTAGTAAACTGGTCATTTGATAAAGTTCATAAATAGCGTTTGGACAAGAATATTGGAATTTAAATATCTATAAGAACGTAATTGTTCTAAAATTAGTGTTATTTTATCTGACATCAATGCAATTTCTTAAAAAAGAATTGTGTTAACAGTGATTAAGTGCTATGAGTTCATATATATTTCAATGAATTTACTTTCATGTTCATTGAAGTGTTTCTTTCATGTATTTTTCATTTGAAAATACTTCCACATCTGAACTGGCAGCGCCCGCCATTTTGTACGACGTAATTTTGTTAGGGCACTCCCCCCTGCGTTGAGATTGGCTACGATGGTTTGTGAGGCTCCGCCTGCGACGTTTCGTCATGACAAGGGCTGTCCAAGCCGTGCAAAAGCTGAACTTAGCCGCAGACGGCCGCGATCAATTTATGTTTCCAGTACTGTACAATATTTTGAAAACAAAGTAGTTAATGAAAATGTATAAAGAAAAACGTTTCCTTAAAAACCGGTCCCAATTATTTTCCATGGATAGAAAAAGGCATCCACCTCTCACTTTCGTTAAACTCGCTCATATTCGAAAATTGCAAAATTTAAAAATAATTTGAGAAATTATGTATTGTTCTTCTTGGACCACTAATGTGTTCTCTGTATTGAGTATTGCCTGTTTGTTCAGGGACAGGTTTGTAATCTGGTCGTAAGAATTTGAAGATAAAACAACATAAACTACAGTGTCGTTAATAATAAAAAGATTGTTCTTACTTTATATTGCACAGGGATGTAAGCACAAGTGACAAATGGAATACGTGGTAGATTAAATTTTTACAAGGCTAATCCTGTCTTATGTTAAAGTAAGAAGGGAAAGCTATAGATGTTAGACAATGCAATTTTTGCAACAATACTTAAGTCAAATGACTTCCTTTGACGTGTTCTTTTATCCTTTTATCGCATTACATTTCAATTACTGCTGTAGAAGATAAAAGAAATTGAGGCAGACCATATGGCACATTGAATATAAAATACGAGCATATCTCGAACATGCTACAGGAGAAATCCTGCTTTTGTTCTCCAGAACAAAGGATTACATGATACTCAAATGCAAAGCATAATCATTGAAGGGAATTATTCAAAACGACTTGTGTAAGTTGCTTGAAAGTTACGTCAGTTCATTTCTCTTTTTTATGTATTACTGTATAAACTTTGCTAAGGGTGAGGTTTGTAAGGGTGTGAAGGTAGCCAAAATTGGTAACCTAATAAGGAATATCAGGTGTAGCAATATGAGAAAATAAGACAAAAAACAGAACTCTAAAATAAGAGAACTCCAGATGTACGATAATTAACTAAAAATTATTTTTTTACACATACGTTCACATAGAAAAGATTCATTCTTGGGTTGAAATAGTTCAATGTGCTCCAGCGAAGACTTTGTCAGAAATGTCGAAGAAAATTGTAAAAAATATATTTCTTTACAGTTTCACATCTCCGAGAAGAAAACTTTCTTGGACATTCAATTCTTTTATTAGTTAATGAAACACTTAGACGCATTTATGTGATGTATTGGATGAGGAAGCATTGTGTTCTGTATTTGCAGCTTTCTTCTTGCACAGATATATTAAGATGTGGACATGTTGCATTCTTTACTTTGCTACTACTTTGCAACGCTTGAACGATAAGCTGTGATGTATGTATAGAAATATAGTATATAAACACCTAAAATATATACTGATATGAATTTTAACTTCCAATTACAGGAGCACAACGATAATCTCATTTAAGGTGCCCCCATATCTAGAAGAATTCATTCAATCTCATTTAGCTCATAGGAAAAAAATAAGAGAATATAGAGATAAATTTTAACAACAATCGTTGAAACACACGTACGGTCGGCACTTCTTTATTGTATGGAAAAATATCTAAGATATCTTTGCTTACCTGAGAAGGAAGGCGGTCAGAATCAATTTTCTTTATCCATTTCCTTGTGGGCATGTTTCATCATTCTGACTATAAGTATTGCCTGCAGTTAAGTTGATCGCCACTTGATTGCCGCAAATACTAGTTTTGAGGGAACACAATCCAGATAAAAATTAAAGCAAGATTTCTAGAAGCATTCAGACTCATTGAGTACATGGAAAATGTCCCGTTATAAAGGAACTGATCAACTAAGTGCAAAACAGAATGTGTTGCAAAGGTTATCTGAAATAATAATAATAATAATAATAATAATAATAATAATAATAATAATAATAATAATAATAATAATAATAATAATAATAATGGTAATAATGGTAATTTTCAATCAACAATGAGTCCACCAAATTGTCAACGAACGAGATTTTGGTGATTGTGTGACAAAAGTGCAATAGTCTTGTGTGCGAGAGAGTTCAGATGGTAACACTTTTGACGTATAAAATGTGGGAGAACTGTTAAGCGTATCTATTAAATGTAAAATCTTCAGACTTTTCATTTAATTTTCTTAAATAACTTTTATAAATTACTTTAGCCTCATTAAACAAATCAATGTAATATTTTCATCTCGCCAGCTTGCAATGACATAAATAAAAATATTTCCAGTGTTTATATTCATATAATTTCTTTTGTTTCAAGAGGGCTCTGTGCGAGTAAATACATCGTACACGCATATAAAGGGAAGAGGAGGGAACAGAACTTTTAATGCAGAAAAATAATATATCAATTTTTAAGGCAGAAACACATGGAAAACCTATTTTAAGATATTTGAGGTAGAGCGCAGATTTTCGAAGTCATCATATTCGCATATCTCCACAAATCTCTAAATCAATATTGAAGTTTAAATTTGAAACTGAAACGTGAAGTAAAGAACAAAAGACTGGCTGCATAATAAAGCCATATAAATCATTTTTGCCTCAGTTAAAAACTTTCTCCTTCATTGCGGTTGCTGTTACTCATTCTTATATCGCAGTACACGACATAAATCGTGGCGATGAAAGCCGGAACCTTGCACGGCAAACTCGGAAGAACCTGTGCAGCCTTGATCCATTAGCCGCGAAGACAACGAGCAGATAAGGCCCGCCTTAGAAGAAAGAAGAAAAGTTTGGCCGTGAGGCAAGGCAACAGCCTTGAGACGAAGATAGGAAGGTCGTTCCGTGCGCTTCCGTAAAGGATCGGCGTAGGCCGCAGAGGCAACGGATAGATTGATGATTGATCGATTGTTAGTGATTCCCGGCGAGTCAACAACTAGGGTAATTAGTCCCGTAAGTTACGGTGATCTTCCACTGCTGGATGGCGAGATCCGGCGCCGACTTAACGTCGGTTAGCAGGGATTTCCCCAACCAGGTATCTCCCACCAGAAAGGCACCACCCCTGCTGCGACAAGCTCTAAGCTCTGACCGGTCTCCCGGCATCTGTGGTAGTGTAGTGAATATTAGATTACGTGTGTGTAAGGGGAGAGGATAGGACAAGGATGAGGTAGAAAACATCTTATTGCTAGGGTTCTGCTCCGGCATTCGTCTGGTGTTGATCAAAAAACACGGAAAACTACTGATTGGAGCAGCCGGCTGCTAGAATTGCTCTTCAGACAGCTGAATTCGACATAGTTGAGAAGCTAGTGTGGAAAATCCTATCACCGTCGGGACTCAAACCTAGGACCTTCCGGGCAGAGGGATTGCTCTGACATCAATTCGATGCCCTGAGCCACCTCTCCCGGTCAGAGGAATCGGAGGTGGAGGTGGAATTGGATATGGAGTTGAAGCACGAGGCGGAGTTGGGGATATTGATCGATCGTGGTTTACAAGCACTGACATGGTCATTGATACCGATGATTGATTGATGATTCCGGGCGCGTCAACTGCTAAGGCCATTAGTCCCGTAAGTGTAGTACATGCGTAATTGCGGGATCTGTTGTTGATCTTTCCTTGCTGGTTGGCGTTATCCAGTGCCGATCAATCTGTCGGCTTGCGGGATTTTCTCCAACCAGCAGTACAGCGCCCCTGCTGAGACAAGCTCTAAGCTCCCTCCTGGTTTCTTGGCATTATGATGGAGGCACTAACAATTAGAATAGAAAATTGTTGCTGTTTGAATGAAGTGATACACCGGCAAACATGTGGAAGTGATTAGAGAAACTGAAAACACTGATCAGAGCAGCCAGCCAACGATTTCGATTGCGGCAAGCACCACCAACTCCCATATTAAACACATGAAGCAAACTTCTGGCGCCTTGCCGAGTTTCGAACCGCGACCTCCCAATCACGACGACCGCTGCTGGTGGAGGTGGAGGCGAAGCAGCCTGCGAAGGAGGGTATTAGGCGAGTGGCAACGGAGATGGAAGGTGAAACTCAGCTGATGTGGACGTGGAGATGGTGTTGGGGGGGCGGAGGCGGTGAAGGCAAAGACAGTAAGAGCACAGGCGAGCCGCTGCAGAGACCAGAGTGGCTAAGAGGAAGGCCGAATCGGTGGACGTGATGTTGAGGGAGAACGACCGCCTTATGTGGCTCAGGGCATCAAGTGATGACGCATCACACCGAGACACGGGCCGCGTGGGATCTTTCCTTCGTCTTCCTTGTCCTATCCTCACCCCTTACTTGCACAGTGCACTCAAATGCACTACATTACCACACATACCAAGAGAGCGGTCGGGAGCTTAGACCTTGTCCCTGCTGGCAGGGCTGATCTCTCTTCACTGCAAAATGATGTGTAGGTTGGCAACAGGGCTCACCAAAAAGAAGGGGAAGATCACCGTCATATCCCGAGGAAAACGTGCACTTCACTTACAGCACAAATGACATTAGCCGTTGCCGCGCTCGGATACCCCGAACAATCCATCAATTGAAGATATAAAGGCGATGTTGGTTGTGATAAGTTGCCGAAGATGAACATAATGGAGACGGTAGTGACCGAGGCATAGATAGGGGAGGTGGTAAAAGCACTGGTCGTGCAAATGGAAGAGATGAAAGTGGTGGACTGGATGATGATGGAGGTATAGGTGCGGAGGTAGTGCTGGAGGAGTCGGAACCTCAGCTAGTGGCAGTGACGAGCCTCCGCAGTGACGAGCGGCGCCGAAGGTAGAGGGGGTGGTGACAAAGATAGTGGACACAATGATGGTGATGGAAGCACTGAGCGTGGAGGGAGACGAGATGACTGCGGAGGTGGTGGTGAAAAAAGATGGTGGACACAATGATGGCGATGGAAGCACTGAGCGTGGAAGGAGACGAGATGACTACGGAGGTGGTGGTGATAAAAGATGGTGAACACTGATGGCAATGGAAGCACTGAGTATGGAAGGAGACGAGTTGATGACGGAGGCGGTGGTGACAAAGATGGTGGACACAATGATGGCAATGGAAGCACTGAGTACGGAAGGAGACGAGTTGATGACGGAGGCGGTGGTGACAAAGATGGTGGACACAATGATGGCGATGGAAGCACTGAGCGTGGAAGGAGACGAGATGACTACGGAGGTGGTGGTGATAAAAGATGGTGGACACAATGATGGCAATGGAAGCACTGAGTATGGAAGGAGACGAGTTGATGACGGAGGCGGTGGTGACAAAGATGGTGGACACAATGCTGGCGATGGAAGCACTGAGCGTGGAAGGAGACGAGATGACTACGGAGGTGGTGGTGATAAAAGATGGTGGACACAATGATGGCAATGGAAGCACTGAGTATGGAAGGAGACGAGTTGATGACGGGAGGCGGTGGTGACAAAGATGGTGGACACAATGATGGCGATGGAAGCACTGAGTGTGGAAGGAGACGAGATGACTGCGGAGGTGGTGGTGAAAAAAGATGGTGGACACAAGGGTGACGGTGGAAGCACTGAGCAAGGAAGGAGACAAGATGACGGCAGAGGCGCTGGTGGCGATGGAGGAGAAAGCGGAGGTGGTGGTGCACCAGCAGACCAGCAGAAGAAGGCAGAAGGGATGGAGGTGGTGTGAGTAAGTTGGTGGAAAACAAGGAGACGGAGCGAAGGGTTCGGAGAAAAGGGTGGTGGTTGTGGTAGTGTTGGAGATTAATACATATTATTGAAGGTCGGGGTGAATACATCGGAGATAAATAAGGAGGAAGTGTGTCGAAAACAAATGAAGATCTGGAAGTGAGAACGTGGGAATAGAGGCAAGATATGGAATCGTGAACAGCGGATGTACGCGACGGAGGCGGAGGTGAAAGCGGTGGAGAGGGTGATAAAAATTGTCCTTTAGGCAGTTTAATTTAGAAAAGGAGTATTTTGGCTAATTTTTGCTTGAGAAGGCAATTTATATTTTTCTTAAACAAAGTGCTTCATTTTTTTTTCAATTTGATCGTTAGGTAGAGAGAAGGACGCGTAAGAAAGGCGCAGTTCCCATTTGAGATACACAATATATTTTCAAAATTTTAAACAAACAATTAACATTGAAAAGGTACAATGTTAATGGCTGACATTTTTCTTTCATGAAATCTCTAGATCTTGAAACAATGTTAATTAAAATGTCTGTATAGTTGAAATTTGCAAATACCAATGTTCAACTTTTTTAAACATTGAGAAGGGTAAATTTAGCTGTGAAGCTGACAATATAGGGTAACGTTACTAACGTGTGAACCCTAGGAAAGTGAGTTCGAATCGCACTGCGGAGTAAAAATGTTACTGGTTGGAAAGTTGTTGAAGGTTCGTGTAGTACTATAATATTGCGTGGCCGTTACAAATAATGCGAGAAAGTTAGCGCTGATGGAGGACCACTAGTTTTTTTGGTTTCTTTTCTTCCTTGGACGTCTGATATTCCCGGACCAACTATTTATTTATAGAATTGCTTGAATCTTGACTTCACTTTATAGTCTACTTTTTAGTAATTTTAGCCAATTTAACCCTTTCTCATTCTTTCCTTACCACGGCCAGAACATTCTCCCATTTTTAAGCCACCTCTGTTCGTGCGTACCTTTTACTTCTAATTTCACTGGAGTCTTGACTTCACTTTATACTCTATTTTTTAGTCATTTTAGCCAATTTAACCCTTTCTCATTCCTTCCTTATCATGGCCAGAACATTCATTTTTAAGCAACCTCTGTTCGTGCGTACGTTTTACTTCTAATTTCACTGGAGTCTTGACTTCACTTTTTAGTCTATTTTTTAGTCATTTTAGCCAATTTAACCCTTTCTCGCTCTTTCCTTATCATGGTCAGAACATCCTCCCATTTTTAAGCAACCTTTGTTCGTGCGTACGTTTTACTTCTAATTTCACTGGAGTCTTGACTTCACTTTTTAGTCTATTTTTTAGTCATTCTAGCCAAATTAACCCTTTCTCACTCTTTCCTTATCATGGCCAGAACATCCTCCCATTTTTAAGCAACCTCTGTTCGTGCGTACAAAGGTACGCACGAATGTCTATGTCTAATAATGTCTAAATTCACTGGAGTGAATCGTAAAACAAATGCAATAAGAGGGGGCGTGGCGGAGGCGCCTTGAAGAAGGAAACCGTGCGCGTCGGTGGTGGCGTCGCGACGGCTTGACAAACGCGCGGTGGCGCCGGCGGACACGGCCAGCGCGGCGTGTGGCGGGGAGGGGCCGGGCGGCAGCGGACAAATCGGCGACAAGCCGCGTTCTGTACCCAGCTCGCACTGCACTCGATGGAGATGTTCCCTTCCCAGTGCTTGAGCGTGGAAGCGTAGACCGGTGCGTGACAAGAGACGTGGAGCAAATGTTGGAACAGCCTTATGCTTGGCTCCTGAAACCCTAATCGGAAATGTCTCAGGGCTACCATTGTTGCCAATGCTGTGTTTATACCCGCGTGGTTGTAGGATTTGAGACCCGATGGTGTTGAATTTTGATGTACTCGAATTCACCCGCTGCCTGAAGAGAAATTCTAGAGGCCGGCTGCTCTCATCGCGGTTTCTCTAATGAATTCCAGGCGTTGCTTTAATGGTATTCAAACCAGGAGCGGTAGCTCAGTGCATCAACTGATGTCACTGCAGCGCCTCTGACCGGGAGGTTCTTGGTTCGAGTCCTGACGGCGGCATGATTTTCGACACTAGCTTTTCAGCTAGGTCGAATTCAGTCGCTGTCTGGAGGAGAATTCTAGCGGCCGCCAGCTCTGATCGGCAGTTTTCCGTGGTTTCTCCGATCAACACCAGGTGAATGCCGGAGCAGTGCCCTAACAAACGCGCGCGATGTGTCATTCTTCTTCCTTGTCCTATCCTCTCCACTTACACATACACACTTACACTAACATGCACTACACCACATATTTCGGGAGACCGGCCGGGAGCTTAGAGCTTGTCCCGGCTGGGGCGGTGCCTCGCTGGTGGGAGAGTCCTGGTTAGGGGGAAACCCCACTAGCCGACGGTAGGTCGGCGCGCGATCTAGCCATCCAGCAGGGGAAGGTCACACCGTCTAATGAGAAAAAACATGCACTACACTAACGGGACTAATGATTAAAGCAGTTGACGTGCCTGGAAACACGAAAAAAAAATCAATCAATTAATAGTATTCCAACAAGCAGACATTGCACTGTGTCTCATCTGCCCTTCGCCACTCTCTTCTTCACACTCTTCCGCACACACTCTTCCGCACTAAAACCCAACCCCGCAGACCACTCGGAAGTTTAGACGTCCCGGCTGAGATGTTACCTCGCTAGCGGAGATATCTGGAGAGAGAAACTCTGGAAGACGCCGTGTAGATATAGTATTCTATGTTCCACCGGTGCAGGAATACCATCACCTCTTGGTATATAACGTGGACTTCTCACAAACAACTCACCACACGAAATAATCAATTAAAGGTTCTGAATACAGAAGTAATGGCGAGTAATTCAAGGGATGAAGCTGAAAAAACTCGCAGTTCATGTGTGCGGGAGAGGAAAAGAGGTTTTTGAACGAAAGATTGATTCTGCATTAAAACCATAGAGGCCTCAAGAGAATTTGCGGAGATAATGAAGATACATTCAGTACTGAAGCAAAGCAGGATGTCATCTCAGCCTTTGTCTAATATGATCTCGATTTATCTTGAACACATCTTCCTTCAAATCCACCTTTAAAGTGATAGAGAAATATATATATAAAGTAACTTTAATGCATTTTACATGAATTCAGTGTAGTTTCCTGCACTGATGTACTAATATGTCTCATTTCTTCTGTCTTCACCATATGTATTCACTGACAAAATAATGTAAAATTATATATATTTAATGCATGTTTTTAATTATCTTGGGCATGATATTACCATTCAATGCGAAAATATCACCACGTGTCAATGATGACAGAGCCTAAGTTAGTGAGACTGAGTGACTTTAGGCAGCATCTGAATACATTTTAGCGGAGGTTATGCATATTATACTTGCCCTAATTTTCAAACCAGTTTTCTTTCGTAGACTGTTGCATAGCTGCTTGACCTTCAGGAGAAAACTGAGAAGACTTCTCGTTTGACAGAACCACCAAACAAAATAAAAATGAAAATTATTATACCAACAAATTAGTATGTGGGAGACGTTGACAATGGAATAATCAGATGTTAATCTTTATATAATTCATCGTAGGAGAATGCAATGTATTCTAGCTCATACATCGTCTAAAGGCCATAGGAAATCATCTGTTATTTTAATTTAACAAATAGAGGGAAAATGTATGTGCGTATCATCTAACAGATCTCATCTAGGGAACGGAGAAAAATATCTCCCGTGGACAAGATCCTCAGATAACGAACCACAATCTGTTAACAACTTCACGTATTTTTATTACATATTACTACAAAAACGGAGCATGTAAAAATTCAATTTTCTTGTCTATAATACTGTAACAAAATTCAATATTTCAGTTGCGGTGAACACATAACCGACCGCCGTATTAATACAAAAAATATTAAAACAAAACAAAACGGGCTTCAGCTCGCAGCCACAACGGAACCGCAGCACGCATGTTAATACCGCCATAATTCTTGGCCGTCCCGTGGACAGGCATAAGCGGTCACGGGTGTTTTGAGATACGCATCGTCCTCCCTGGCGACCCACGAGTAATTACAGGGGCCCGCCCTCCGAGGACGAGCCGCGATTGTGGCTTCCTCATCGGAATCCATTAAAGCGAGCGGACGTGTCAATTTACGGCTGTGAGCGCGATATTTCTCGGCCGATATGCTAACGAACGGAGCTGTCGGTTAATGTAGGAGAGAAGCTTCTGGTGGAAGATATCCCTCTTAGACGGAGGAAGAGGGCTGCAGCAAATCCCTGTTTCTACAGACGCTCTCTGCACTAACCCCTCATAAGTGAGACAAGAGAATGTGCATCGTACATAATCTATTAAGTAAATATAGAATACATACAAACTGATCTGAATTAATTTTTTTCTTTTTATACTTTTTCTCTTTTTTCTACACCTCCTTTTCCTGCAACTTCATTGTAATCATTATTTCATTCTTATTTTCTTCTCTTCCACTCAAGTCAATATTACCGGTTAAATTTAGAAAAGGGCTAATTGCGCTGTCTATGCACCAAATCGGATCGCCAGATCCTGCGGTTCGAATCTCGATGGTGGTGGGGTTTTGACACCAACTATATAGCCTCCTCCAAACTTCCAGGCATAAAATCATTCACTAACCATGGCAGTAAATGTACCAGGAAACGTTAATCAATATATCAGTATACGTTGTCATAGGAAGTGTCATAGAATCGCGATTCACGGTGTTCGACTTAATATTCCTTTGCTTCCTTACGGGTCGTGTGCGCCCCGTCTTGGTTCATATGGTTCAACCATGGTTTTTCAACAATGGTTTGTGATTTTGTCTCATGTTTCTGACGGGACTCTTAGGTTCCTTCTTAAATCTCAGTAGGTGTTGCTCCGTTGTCGATCTTCACATCTCCTACTCCTAACCGCCATAACCATCTACAAAACTATCATAAGAACACTCCTCCTTTACGCTTGTCCACTTTGGATTTCAGCTGCAAAAACAAACCTAAACAGGCTTCAAATAGTCCAAAAAAAATTTATTAGAACTATCACAAATGCTCCTTGGTTTGTGACAAATTCACAGCTCCACAAAGAATTCCAAATTGTCTCCATACAACACCATATGACATAACTCTCAACTCAGTTCTATCACTCCATATCTCAAATTCCACACCTAGACAATTTCAGACTCCGGGAAACTACCCATAGAACCATAATAAAAAATAGATATTTATAACAGGAATTCCTAGTCAAATTTTCCGAAATAGATTGTATTTAGAGGTGTCTGGAGAAGATTTTCTCGCCCAAATTAGTTTGTAGTTTAATTTCAGGTAAATTTGAATGTAAGCCATCAATACATATGTAAAGTGTATTAAGTATTGAACTATGTATTATCAGTAAAAAAACATTAAAAAAACGTATTACTCGGCTACGATAATCTATAACTGACAGAGGTCGCTGAGGTAAATGTTTCGTACTGTCGCTCGGCCAAGCAAACTGACGCAAGTTTGGAATTGGCGCACGTTTGGAGGGTCATTTTTTTTACAGTATTTGATGGTAAACTAGTGTCATTCTTCCCTGTTCTGTGAATTTGTTAACAGACATTTTATCAATATTTTGATCGTAATATTTAAATTATTTCTACATTGCTTATAATTGAGAACACATAAGAAAATAGCACAGGTAATAACTGAAGTTCAATTGAAATTCAACAATATTATTAGTATGGATAGATTGAAATTAATACAAAATTACAGTTTTTTCGCAACAGCAAAACGGTATTTCGTGTGTTTTGATATGTGTTTAGAGGCTTATCGTGTTAGTGAGAGGGGCAGAGTGAGAGGGAGCGGCGTGAGAGGGAGCGGCGTGAGAGGGAGCGGCGTGAGAGGGAGTGGCGTGAGAGGGAGCGGCGTGAGAGGGAGCGGCGTGAGAGGGAGCGGCGTGAGAGGGAGCGGCGTGAGAGGGAGCGGCGTGAGAGGGAGCGGCGTGAGAGGGAGCGGCGTGAGA